>JAUESR010000196.1:12862500-13080000 GCA_030914345.1 Drosophila koepferae | reverse complement strand
ACATTTCAATAAAGCACAATTCCGATCCATTGTCATTGCAGGTTCCGGTTCCAGTTTCATTGCAAGTAAATTTTATATAGATAATTATTTTGATTTTAAGAACTTTATATTTTTCGGTACTGGTTCCGTTTCTGATTCTAGTTCTTTAGTTCTTCTATAGAGCTGAATTCTGTATTTGAAATTTAATAAATTTGAAAACAAAAATCGTATGGCTTAGTTACAATTTCGCTGTCAGTTCATTTCGGTTCTGGTTCCGGTTCCAATTTTGCTAATTGTATACAAGTAAATTCTATATAAACTATTTCATTTTAAAAACTTGACATTAGTGACTTGACAATACCGGTTCCGATGATATTTATGGTTCCGGTTCTGGAACTGGTTCAGGTTCTTTTATTAATATAAGTGCTGCATTCTGTATTTGAAAACTAATATCTTTCATTGCAAAAATAACAGTTTTTAGTTCCGGTTCCGGCTCCGGTTCCGGTTCCAGTTACAGTTCGCACATAGGACATTGTTTGATTTCGGTTCCCGTTCCAGTTCAGCTTTGGCTTTAAACTCCATCATCAATCCGTTCACTTAAAATTTCGTAGGCTTCCTGCCTTGCATCTATCGACGAGGTATTATAAAAAGAGGATTCAATGATAAACGATGTTATATAACACAGCTAAGCCGCGCATAATTTGCTCTGCTTAGTAGTTGTGCTCGCAGCACTTGATTAATCACAGCAATTGCTAATTGCTTCTCGCCTGGTTTCACTTTCATATTAAAAAAAAAAAAAATACTAATAATAATAAAAATAATAATAATAATAAGAGAACAAAAATAACAGTAACAGGGGACGCACAGCTGGCGCTTGAAATTGTTGTCGCCCTTTTTTTTGTTAAGGAGCTGCCGCTGAAGATAATCCGCGTTCATCATGTCCTTGGCCAACATAAAACGCTTGAAATGAATGAGCGAAATTAAGCGAATGGCAGGCAGCTAGCCGGGCCATGGGCAAGAGTTGTGTGGGCGCTGCTGTGAGTGTGGGCGTGGCCAGTTGACACAGTGTCTGGTCAGTGGCGCAACCCGAGCGCGTTGCATTAATGCAAAGTTTAAGTGTTGCAAATGACGTTGATAATGACCAAAACGTTGATGAGTGGCGGGTGGAACGTGGAACGCGTGGAACGTGGAAATGGAACAGAAGCTGAAAGCTGCACAGATGGTAAGTTGCTGCTGTGAGTCCTTGTTGTCCTTGTTGCTCTGCGCTTAATATGTAATTTATAATTTTGATTGCGCTGCCGACGTCGCTGTCGCTGCTGACGTCGCTGCCACAGTCGCTGCACTTAATCCGAGCAGATAAATGTGTTCGCTTATTAATAATATGCGGTTGCCGGACTGCAGCTTAACCCACACACAGACAGAGACATGCTTGAGTGTTGGCATTAGCGAGACATTGGGCGTGGCACTAGGGAGCGAGGGGCGTTGGGCGTGAGATATTAATGATGCGTAATTTATGAAAATTCTACAATTGCCGAGCGCTGTCTAGGGCGGCGGACACGCCCATCATTTGGCTGCAGCCAAACAAATTATAGACAGACCAAGACCTTCCCAGCCCCAACCGCCGCCCCCTGCAGCACCTCAGCAGCTGCTGTTGCTGCTGTTAGGCAAAATGCCTTTCAGCTGCCTTTGCTTTCTTAGCCAAAACTTTATATGAAGAAAGTTTGGCGCAGCCGTCGACAATGTGCGACGGCAACGGCAAGGGGTGACGGATGGGCGGTGGGGCGGTTGGGCGGTTGGGCGGTGTCTGGCTGCATGCAAAGCGGATGCGTGGGCCGTTGTGTAGGCAAGGCAAAGGCAACATTTTATAAACAGGCGTCGCGTCGTCGTCTATGAAAAGCTTGACACACAAAAATTAATTTAAATTACATATTTGCACAAAACACTCTGAACTGCAGTGGGCGTGCCAGATGTGGGCATGTGGGCGGCGAGCCATAGCTGGGAGGCAGCTCAAAGCTCATCCCAAAAGCTGCAGCATGCCCATATCCCAGCTACACGGTCGTTATCGTTGTTAACTGCTGCTGCCTCTGTTGTTGTTGTTGTTTCTGTTTGCCAAAATAAAAAAAAAAACCTCAAATTATACAAATTTACGATGTTTCGTTGAGCGCGCTCTGCCAAAAGCCAGCAACAGCAACAACAACAACGGAAGCAGCAACAGCAACAACAAAAAATTGCGCAGCAGCAGCAGCAGCAGCAGCAGGAGGAGGAGCAGCAGCAGAGCCAAAAAATACAAATAGAAATGAATTTTTCATGAGCTCTAGTCGAAATTTCAATGCTCTGCCATAAACAGAGAAGAGATGGAGCAAGAGAGAGAGAGAGAGAGAGAGAGAGAGAGTGAGGAGGCAGTGCCATCGAGAACTGAGTGGCAACAAGGACAGGTAATTGGTTTGCTGAAATATACAATTTCTATGCAAAAATATGTGAGTGGAGTTTAACAGTAAAACGTTCAAGAAGAATGCATAAGAAAGTGAATAACGAAGGCTACAATAGGGAAGGAATAGAAGAAAGGCGAAAAGGACAAAACGAGAGACGACAAAAAGAGGAAAAAATCGACGAAAATGACAAAAAGGAGGAAAGAGAGAGAGAGAAAGAGAGAGAGAGACGAGAAGAGAGGGGAGGGAGAGAGAGGAGAGAGGGAGAGAGAGAAGCGCAAGAGGCCCCCAGCGATGTGGGAGAGAGAGGAGAGGAAGAGGGAAAGGAAAGAGGGCCAGAGATGGGAAGGGAGCGAGAGAGAGAGAGGGGCGAGAGGGAGATGAGGGGGGAGCGTCAGACGAGGGGGAGAGAAGAGAGGAGAGGAATGGGGGAGGGAGGGAGGAGGCCAGCGTAGAGAGCGAGAGAGAGAGAGGAGGAGAGGAGGGGAGAGCGAGGGGAGAGGGGGAGGGGGAGAGCGAGCGAGGGGGGAGGAGGAGAGACGAAGAGCAAGGGGGGGCCACGAGAGAGGAGGAGGAGACGAGGAGAGTGGAGAGGGGAGAGAGAGAGAGAGGAGAGCGGGGGGCAGCGCGAGGGGGAGGAGGGGAGGGAGAGAGGGGCGCCCCAAGAGAGAGACCAGCGAGAGGAGGGAGAGCGAGGGAGACGAGAGAGGAGGGAGAGTCAGAGGACGGAGGAAGAGAGGAGAGAGAGGAGGAGACGAGAGGAGGAAAGGGAGCAGAGGGAGGAGAGGAGGGGGAGAGAGAGGAGAGCAGCGAGGGGGCAGCGCGAGAGAGCGGCCAGCCACCCAGGCGAGAGGAGACAGGTAAAAGAAAAGGAAAGAAGGAGGGAGAAAGAAAGATAGAATAGAAAATGATAGATTGCTATATAAAGAGAGAATAAGAGGATGAAAATGAGAAAGGTAGAAAATCGAGGATCGAGAGAAAATGAATCAATAGAAACTGAGTACAAGATATATAGAGAAAGTTACAGAGAGAGAGAGAGAGAGAGATAGAGAGAGAGATAGAGAGAGAGAGAGAGAGAGAGGGAGAGAGAGATAGATAGGGAGATACAGACATACAGAGAGAGTAACTGAAGAATAGAGATAAAGTGAAATAGAAAGAGAGAAGTGCAAAGAGATAGACAGAGTGAGAGTGAGACAAAGTATAGACATAGAGACACAACAGACAGAGAGAGAGAGAGAGAGAGAGAGAGAGAGAGAGAGAGAGTAACTGAAGGAAAAAGTTAAAGCGAGAGAGAGAGAGACAAAGAGAGAGAAATAGATACATAGAGAGACACATTACATTGAGATTAGCAAAACGGAGCAACTAACCTAAGCAGCCAGCCGCCATTTTCGCTGCGTCGTAGGGTGCATTAAACAAAAGCCAAAGCCCAAACTTTTGTAGCGGAAAACGGAAATGTTTTACATGCATGCAGCGATGGCGATGGCCAACAAGGCCGGCGGGGAGTGGCTGTCGAGGTGTGGGAATGGAGGAAGGTGTTTGGCTTTGGCTTTAGCGGGACACAATGCGGCGATTGAGGTGTCTGCTGATGCTGATGCTGATGCTGCCTGTTGTTGTGGTGTAGGCAGTGACACGAACACACGCAGACACACTGATATATATATATATATATATATATATATATATATAAATATATATGTATGTATAGTGTAAGCAAACGCGTGTCAGTTGAGTAATTTTTCTTAACAAGCGCCGTCGCAGCGTATGCAACGATGGAACATCTACTTCGACGCGCCACGCAGACTTGCCTCCATTGCTGTGGTTGACTCTCTCTCTCTCTCTCTCTCTCTCTCTCAGCTGAGCTTAATTAGTAATTGTGTACAGAAGACGCCCACACACACACACACACACACACGCACTTCTCTTTTGCTTTTCAGCAGCATATAAATCGCAGTTTCTGCTTTCGTGTTGCTTTTCGAGCCAAGACAAACAACTGTACAATGAAATGTTGCCAACCGCAACAAACGTGCGCAGCGCGGTGTTGCCAACCTTATGGCAACAACAATAATGCGTTCGAAATTTGATAACATAATCCACAAATTGCTTTCAACTCGAACTTCCACTCTCCCTCTCCACTCCACTCTCTCTCCCACTCTCTCGCTCTCCCTCTTTATCTAGCTGGCTCTCGCTTAAGCCAATTGCCTGCGGCCAATGCGCCAGTTAATTAGCTCATAAAATATGCACACTGGCTAACGATTCGCACCTTGGGCCAGAAAAGGTGAGCACCAGCCAATGTATCCGCCTTCTAGCTAAATTAAATAATTGAGTGCCAAAGCAACAGCAACAACAAAGCGTAATAGAAAAAAAAAAGGAAAATACAATAAAAAGTACAAATAATAATTGCTTAAGACGCCGAGTCGCATCTTGTATGCCCTACAAATGAGTTGGATATGTCTTATATATGTCTTATATAGTTTTACGTAGTCTGAATGTGTATAATAGGCATGGGGGGGGGGGGCATGCCTATATAGTATAACTAATTCCAATACAATCTGGAAATTTATTAGATCTGCCTAATTTGGAGTTGACTTTGTAGATGTAGAGAATTCACTAAATCAACGAGAGCACATGCAAATATTAAATATTCTAAAATTTCAGTTAATTGAAGTGATATTGTTATCGATTTTAATCGATTCAAGTCAAAGGCTGAAGTTTTGAACCTTGCAACATCTTAGAAACTGAGCTGGAAATGTGGATTTTATAGCAAGTTCAGTTCTCAACAGAAGCAACTAGTTTGAGCGCATATACCCCATTGTATAACAAAGCTAGGGTAACAAAGAAAGGGGCAAAGAAAGAAGTGGCGAGGAGGGCGGAGGCAGAGCTGAAAATCAAGTTTCGGCTGTTGTTGCTGCTGGTGTTTGTTGTTCGTGTTGTTGTCGTTGTCGTTGTCGTTGTCTTTGGCCATGTATTGCAGATGAGCGTATCTGAAGTTTATGAACTTTGTAATTACACACTTTATTAATTTATGCGCTGCGGGGGCAGGATGAGGAGTGGGGGAGAGTTGGGTGGGAGTTGGCAAAGCAAAACTTGCGCCTCAGCCAAGGGCAACCAAAAATAAGGCGCATAATAACAGAAAATATATTCGAGATGAGACAGTGAATAGCTGCAGAGAAAGAGAAAAGAAAGAGAAAGAGAAAGAGAGCGTGAGAGAGACATTTGAAATTCAGGAACAACATATTAGGAGCAGCACAATAAATGTGCAGGATGTTAAGGGCGGATGCTGGGGTTACAGACCCAAAAAAAAAAGAGGAAGAGAAAGAGAAAGAAAAGAAAAACAAAGGAAGAACAAAAATGATGACAGGCAGGTCTCGCCAGATAAATCTTATAAATTAGGCAGATTTTTTGCGAAATTAACCTTAATGAAAGAAATTTCCAGAGAACAAAATAATAAAAACGAAGGGAAACAAAAATAAATATAAATAAAAATATATTTATTTGCTTAGATTAAAAAAGCAAAGCGAAAGTTAAACAAATATAAAGATTTAAAAAAAAAGATGCAAAATTAATTAAAGTTCGCCCGGAATTCAAAAACATTTCTGAGAGTAGTTCTAACGAAATTCCAAGCTGAAGCTAAGCCCTGAGCTGAGCTAAACAGATCTGCAGCTACTCAGACCGCATCTCACAACTGTTTCAGGGTTAATTAGCCAAGTGTGGGGGAATAAAAAACAACTTTTACGAACTTTAAAGGGCTCGACGGATTATACTCTGGGCTAAGTAGGGCCAAGCCCGGCATTATCAGGCTTAACATAAACTGTTCATCTTGGAAGTTTCTGATGTGTATTGTATAACAATATAAATATATATAAGTACATTTATATATTTGAGCTGTTCAGCTGGGTCTAGCGCTACATAATAGAGAGCTGCACGAATGCCAAAAAAAAAAGCACCGTTCGCATTAATAATGCGCAAAGTGCGTTGATTGGCTTGCAGTCGAAAATGTCTTGAGTGCGCTCGTATATGACTCGGCGGCAGCCAAACAAAAACGAATTGAAAGAGTGAGAGTGCAGGTAAATAAGTAATAAGGCAACCAAATGCATATATGTACATGTAGCAAGGCACTGCAAGTGTGTGTGTGTGAGCTTGCCCGTCGCGAATCATATTTTGCATTCGCATCAACGCTTCAATCATACTCTTTCCATAAATAATTAAGAAATCGCAAACATGAACATGGCAAACGCTCTCAAGAGTTCGCTATACTCTTCATTTAGTAGAGATGTAACGGGATCGGCGAAAAGAGATTTCAATTTTTGTCCGCTACAGGCTTCTGCGTACACAGTGGTAGAGCGCGCTGTGAATGTGAGCGGGAGAGGGAGGGAAATGCATGTGGAGATCTGTTCATTTCATTCGTGCGCTCAAACTGCGTAATAGTATAATGAAGTTCATGTATCTCGCTCCCTCTGTCCACCGCTCTCACTCATCAAGCTAAAAGTGCTATGGAGTATGTGTAAAAAATAACGGCTTATATTATGCTTATGTATTGCTCGTTGGCTTCTGCTCAACTTCAATTTCTATTTACTCAAATTCTTTCTCTGCTCAACCTCAAATTCTTTTTAAAGCATCATCAATAGAGTTTTATTAAATTTTTCATTCTCATTTTTATTTTATTTTTTTTTGTAGTGAATTGCTTTTGGCTTCAGGCGCTGCAATAAAACTCTTTTCATTTGGACAGTCAAGTAGATAAAATAAACTTTATATATGCATACGCTACTCTCCCCTCTCTCTTTCTCACTCCTTCCCTTGCTGCATCTGTCTACAGTTTGATATTTGCAATTAAGATTCTGTCATTTATTCACCTAGTCAAATTTGCACTTTGCAGTTATTTAAAATTCAAATTTTCATGATATATGGCCAAACAATTGACTTTGCTTAAGAAAATGTTGGACTATTTTTAGTTTTCTTTTTTCTCTCCCCTTTTTTTTTTTGTGCTTGAGGCTTGAAATAAATGTATGTATATTCATATAGAGTTTTCTTTTTGGCATACAGCAAATAGAAATTGTTGTGGCCGAGATGTGCAGGCAGCCGTGAGAAATGAAATGTAAATTCATGTTGGGCAATTTATTTGATTTCAATTTCCATCTTCGTTTTCATGCCCCCTCCCCCTCCTCTGCCCTTGCCACGCCCACACGCTGATCATCAAGGAGCCGGGCAAGGAATATTTACAATTTAATTAAAGTGCAAATGCCAAAAGTAATGGCCAAGCAAAGTGTAAGCAAAACTTACAAATGGCGACAGACAGAGAGGGAGAGAGACGGAGAAAGAGAGAGAGAGAGAGAGAGAGAGAGAGAGAGTGAACACAATAAACTGCAACTGGGCAACAAATTTCTTTTGCTATTTTTATTTTTATTTTTTTTTTTTGCCGAACGGTAAAAGAGCGTGTGAAGTGTGTTTATCTTGGCGCTGCGAATGCCAGTGGAATAATATTTTATATGCTGCATACCCTCAATCCGGTAGCACTCTACTCAAACCATCCCACCCCAACACCTCCTCCTCCCCCCCACAAGGTGTCGCATTGCTGGGGCAGCATATATAATGGCCTTGCGGATGTTTCGGCCACGAGTTTCGAGTTGGTCTTCGCTTTGCATTTGGCGCGTGCTTCAAACTCTTTACCCGAATCCTTATATTGTCCTTCTTCCTTTCGTGCCATCTCTCTTTCCTGCTTTCTTCAGAGTTCATAACTTATGTATGTGATGTGAATGTGTCCCCTGCCCCTCTCACTCCCTATCTCTCCCTATCTCTCCCTCTCTCTCCCTCTCTCTCTCTCTCTGTCTCGCATTGTCAGTTGCCTCTGTGTGTATTCCTCTTGTTCACAGTTTTCGGTTGAGGGCGACTAAAAATTATGGCGCCCAAATGGCGTGCAACTATTTCAATGTGACATTCCCTTCGGGTGGGCCATCTGCAATAAAAATGGCCAAGTTATTATTTACCAGCCAGGTGCAGGCGGCAGTTCGGAAAAGTCAATGAACCGCTTCACAAAATACTCAAAAAAAAAAGAAAGAGACAAAAATAAAGGAAATTAATGAGCTCAAAACATGCTCAGAGACTGGGGCTAAAAGATGATCAAGATTCAGCTACTAAGACTGAGACTGATGATGATGATTGTGCTAATGCTAATGCTAATGTAGATGCTGCGGCTGTGGGTGATGTTAATGCAGATGCTGAGGATAAGGCTGAGGCTTGATGCTGATGCTAATAATAATGAGAATACATAATAATAATGCAGATACAGATGTTGATGCTAATGCTAATGGTAAAGTTAATGCTAATGCAGATGCGAACTCTAATGCTACTGCTAATGATAGTGCTAATGCAGATGCTGATACTGATGCTAATGCTAATGATAATTATACTACTAATGCAGATGCTAAGGATAATACTAATGATAATGATAATGCTAATGCAGATGCTGAGGCTGATGCTAACGATAAGGATCTGTGGTTTATGCTAATAATGCAATTGATAATGCTATTGCTAATGTTAATGATAATGCTAATTCTAATAGTAATGCTGATGCTAATAAAGATGTTGAGACTCAGACTGATGCTGATGCAGATGCTGATTCTGTTGCTGAGGCTGAGGATGATGCTAATGATAATGATAATGGTAATGCTAATGAAGATACTGAGGCTGAGGCTGAGGCTGAGGCTAATGCTAATGCTAATGCTATCATAAGAATTCATTATAAAAGATAATGCATGAAAATATGAAAAACAAAGAAACTAAGTAAATAAATACAAATAATATATAAATATAAATTTGGTATAAATTTGTTTATGTTTTCAATATTTTAAAAATTAATTATTCAAATATGAAAAGCATCAGTCGTTCACATTAAATCGTTCAAAACGAGCTTAAGCTTCCATTCGATGGCCATAAAAGCAAACTCAACTCAGTTAGATAAATAAAACAAATTGAAGGAAAATCAAGCGAGAAATGTTTGTGTGCATGAAGCTTAAATATATAATATTTGCAAAATATTTCTTAGATGAATTAACTAAAAGCTTAATTATTATGCACATAATAAATCTTTGCAGTGATATATAAAAATTATTGCAAATATGATATGAGTTGAGAAACAATTGCAAAATTTACATAACTCTTTACTATTTACAATTACTATTAACTGTAGTATAGAGAGAGAGCGAGAGAGAGAGAGAGTTAGAGAGTTGCATGCAGCTCAAGTTGAATTCAAAGCATTTTGCTCTAATTGAATCAAATGCTGCACAAGCAAAACACAAAACTATATAACTATATATATATATATATATATATATATATATATGTATTTATATATATATGCATCTGTGTGTGGATTATGTGATTGCTAGAATAGCATTTTGGCATTTGCTAGGTGGGCATTTGGACTTTTGGTTTTTGGGGTTTCCCATTGCACAGGCGGGCGATTGCAATTGTTAAATGATGATTGAGTAGAAATTGGTCTGGGCCCATTTGATTTGTGTGCGTGTGTGCAAATGTGATAATGTGTGCGCAGTTTAATTGAAACGAATGACCACACAATGCACACACACACACGCACACACACACACACACACACACAGAGGTTTCGTCTATTAATGTCAGCCACAATTTTATGTTTCACGTTTCATTCCATGCCATTTCATTTTATTGTTCATTTCTTGTACGAGGCCACGCCCACGCACACACACACACACACACACACAATAACAGTTAGCTTTGGTCGCATTACAATATTACAATATTTAAGCACTTAATATATGCGTATAAAAACTATACTAAATATTGAATATGAATACGAATGCCTGTTGGTCCATCACTCTCACCCTCTCTCGCTCTCTCTCTCACTCTCCCTCTCTTTATCTCTCTGTGTCCATCTCTTTCGTTTGCAGCATTTATATTAATGCCAGCGCAATGTCAATAAATTTCCAAATTAAAATGCCCCCAAGCGACTGCAATTGAAATCGGTTAATATATATATATATATATATATATATATATATATATATATATATATATATATATATATATATATATATATATAAAGCACATGCACGTATTTATCTATATACATATATATATTGTTCATGAAACGTGCTCACCTGACTACTCACCTGCCCGAAACCTAACCAACCCGCCCCACCCTCAAAGCTGCTCTTTAGCACATTTCCTTAAAAGAAAACATCGAACTGAGTTGATTGAGCTGCTGTCAAGAGCATGAATATTCTAATTTCGACTTGGCCTCGAGCTCTGCTCAGCTGCCTGCTGCTGTTACAGGGTATATGCGTTAGGCTGACAAGTTGACAGGTCTGGGCTGGTAACTTTATATTGCATATTCATAAATGTAGCCACACACACACACACACACACACACACACGTATGCAGACAGGTGTGCTAAAGCTGTGTTAAATAACGGATTTGGCCCTGTCATACGCCTCGTATGAGTAATAAATAAATCGTCTCCATCAATTGCTGCATTTCATTGGCACATTGCAGGCTAATTATGGCACATCAGCGCCAGCTCTCTCTCTCTCACTCTCTCTCTCTCTCTCTGTAGTAGGTGTATCCATCACACACACACACACACAGCTGTCACAGTTGATTTGGTGTTGCAATCAGAGCGTTCGTTCGATCGTGCAATGAATAATTTCCGCTATAATAAATTTTACAGCACAAGATGCGATTTGCGATGTGATTTCAGCAGCTCCCTCACTCACTCTATTTTCCTCACTCTCCCTCTCCCACTCTCCCTCTCTCTCTCTCTCTCTGTCGCTCTATAAACACAGCTCGCATACATTTTATGCACACATTTATTATTTATTGTTCAAGTCGCTTTGAAAATCAAGCAAAATGCTGTGAAAATTATTTTAAATGTTGCATTTTATGATGAAGTTTTTCCATTTGCCATTTGCTTCTCTCTCTTTCACTCTCTCTCTCTCTCTCTCTCTCTCTCTCTCTCTCTCTCACTCTTTTTGCTGCTGTCAGCATTGATTATGATTTATGCGCTTTTATCCACATTTCTTGTGGCACTGCATTTCGATTGATTTTGCCTTTGCCATTTAATGATAAACAAATAGCCTGAACTGCATTATTATTGTTTTTTTTTTTCGTTTTATTATTGACAGGCGAGCAGAGCTTGACCCTATCTAGATTCAGTTATGTTTCCATGCCCCTTAGAGCGTGGACTGTGTGGAGCAGGGCCACATGAAATATGTGAATAGTCTCAGTGAGCATCAATGGTTGGGTCGATGGAGCTTAAGGTGCTTGCTTTTCTATCCTGCCCTTATGATTGCAAGTTTACTTTGATTTATATGCATATGTATGTATATATGTTGTAATATTTTATATTAATAAATATATTTCATTTTAAGTATGTTTTGTTTAATTAATATTCAGAGTAAAACATCAAAAATGCATACAAGTTCCAGTTCAAATCGAACAGCAAGAGCTTAGCTGATTCTCGGAACTAGTTCATTTTCTTTTAAAGTTGGTTTGATTGATTGGCTTATTAGCTTCGAGCGCTGTTGCCATAACAGCTTGATGGCTATCAAATTTCAAGCTGCTTGATGTAATCAACGTACACGAAAAATTGATACATCAGCGAGGGAGACAAGGAGAGCGAGAGAGAGAGAGAGGGAGGTAGGGAGAGTCAGTGAAAGAGCCAGTGAGAGTGAGGCAGAGTTGTTGATGTGGCATTGGAACTGTGTGGGAACGCTGAAATATTGACAGAGGCAATGCATAAGCAGGACGCACATAGTACATATCTCAATCGGAGCAACGATTCTGGCGGATTGACAGCTGACAGGAAGTGGCAAACAGCTGCAGTTCGTTGTGAATTGTCACCGCATTGGGTTATTTTCATCCTCTCTCTCTCTCTCGCTCTCTTTTATTTTTTTTTAGTGAGAATGGTTCACCTGTCTCGCTGTGCTCTTAAATATGCTTAAAAATGGTGGCAGAAGCAATCAGAGCCAACGAAATGGAACCCTTACGTTGGCATTTCAATGTAACCCCAAACCGAAACTCAAATTCGAACTCAAACTCAAACCGGGAGCGAAACCGAATCAAATCCAAAGCCATAGTCGAGGCCAAAATGAATAACGCAAAGCGACGCATGACTGAATGTCAGCCAATGAATGTGGTGTAACCAGCACGAGCTGCTGCTCCTGCTCCTGCTGCTGCTGCTGCTGCTGCTGCTGCTCCTGCTCCTGCTGCTGCTGCTGCTCCTGCTCCTGCTGCTGAGGATGAGCATGAGCTGGCGGATATACATAACTGGCACTGCGGCTGCGGATGGATGGGGGAACAACTAGTGCGATATAGTGGGAACCGAAAAAAATATCGTAGCTGTAGGGGGAGCGAGATAGAGATAGAGATAGAGATAGAGATAGAGATAGAGATAGAGATAGAGATAGAGATAGAGATAGAGATAGAGATAGAGATAGAGATAGAGATAGAGATAGAGATAGAGATAGAGATAGAGATAAAGAAAGTTATCAATAGAGGGCAACCCTACGAAAGCCAACAAAAAATCCTTAGTTTAGGAAGAAAATGAGATTGCTTATGATAGAGGTAGAAGAGTTGAAAGACGAAGCTACAAAGATCCTTAGATTAGGAATGATGCGATAGAGATATAATAAAAGAATCTACAGAGATCTTCAATGAAAAGAGTTTAATGTCTATCATAGCTATATAACATAATTATTAGGAACACAGAGCTGTCGCCTACCTACTGAAGACAGAGTATAGAAAGGAATAGCTCGCGATAGTCGCTAGACTAGGATGACAACATAACTGTCCCATCCGTAGTGTTCCTCAGGCAGTCATAACCTTGAAGCTGAAGTGGATATCTTGTTGAGCTAGCTGTTGATATCCCGGACAATTTGAAGCACATGGCAACCCTTGGCGCAGCTCTTAAAGTCGTTTGTTGCCAAACGGCATACAGCTAAAGTCTCAAACTTCACCCAGCCACCGCCCACCGCCCATCGCCCACTTGTGTGTAAATTGTAGCCAATCATGATTTAATAGATAGAAAAAAAAAAAGGAAAAGGAAAGGAGAAAAAAAAATGAAAGAGTTCAAGTGGATAAAGCATAAAGCGTTATGCACAAAAGGCCACGCTGAGGTGAAGCTGCAGCAGCGGGCAACAATATGCCAGAAGTGGAGGAGAGGAGTTGGGGGTAGCGGTGTAGAGGGCGAAGAAACCACTTTAAGAGCTCCCCCAGGATCGATCTGAGCTAAAGCTAAGGCTAATAGCGGCCAGCTGGCGACATGTCCTGGCAAAGGGCGCAGCAGTTATGACACGAACAACAAGACAATAAGAGGGAAAAATGCCTAGGAAAAAATGGAAAAGCCACAGCTGGGGGTGTGAACGACTAGCAGATGCCCTGTAAATGTATGTAAATATGTAGTTGAAGCCGTAAGGAAGTTGTGTCTGAATAAAAGTTATATATGAAGCAACTGAAGGGAGGAGCGAAAGAAATTGACTTGACTACAGATATCAATGCTCTCAGTCGAATTGGTTGATTGATTGATTGATTGCTGGATAGATTGCTTGATTGATTTCAATCACATTACTTCCATTCACATTCAGCACTTCGTGGGAGAGCTTTTTGGGCGAGGGTATACAAGAAATAATAAAAAAAAAGAGTAGTAAAGAGAAGAAATGGTATTTCTTGAACGCTGCTAGAGGGAAGAGTGAGGGAAGAGTGAGGGAGTTGGTTGAGGCTAGGCCAACCATGGCAAGCGGGCCGGACAGGAAGTAGACAGGATATGCGCTGTACAACGACACTCGACGTTGGCCGGAGGCAATGGCAAAAAGGGATAACATTAAGGCACAGAAACAGATCCCGGCAGGCCGTGCGGGCGACCCATGTTGCAGCCTGAAACTGAACCAAACAGCAGCAGCAGGAGTCGGAGCTGGCAACAGGAGGAGCAACAATAATGTGGATGCCATCGTCGTCATCGTTGCTGTTGATGACGGAAATTGATAAACGCGCCAAAAGGGGATATTCCGTTGCTGTTGTTGCCGTTATACGTTGCTCTACGCGCAATCAGCGATTGTGCTGAAGGGAGCTGAGGACGGGGGGCGCGCGGACGCGGCTGGCTAGAGCAATGCGTGGGCGGACTCACAATAACCGAAATCAAAATCAAAATCAAAAATTGAGCAGCTTTTGATGACAGCTCAAGTAGCGACGACGGCACCAATGCGAGCATCGAGCGTCCCACTTATCGATTACATTCCCCCAAAGGGCGGCAGCCGCAAGTATTTGACGTGCGTTTGGTGGGGGGAGGGGGGGGGGGTGAATTTGGAATTGGGAACGGGCGGCTAGATGTATGTATGTATGTATGTATGTATATAGGTGAAAGTTTGTGCTCGTGGCTTGTGGCTCTCGGCTCTCTAATTGGCACTGCAGGCGTTGCTCTTAGCCCCAGCAACGTGCAACATAAATTAATCAAATCGCAAGCAGCCGTTGCAGAGAAGAGGAGCAAAATTAAAAGAAACAAGCTGAAATCTAAGAAATATTGGAGATTTCGATCAATAGGCCAAGTCGACAATTGAGTGCTCTTCATAATAATATAATAATATCGATATATCGATAATATATTAGGAATACATTAGGAACGTGAACATATATCATGGATAAGTAAAGGTATATGAAGATCAATAGATATATGAGTTTCTAAGACTAAGCAAACAATATTTTATATATAGATAATGAGAGATCTTTGAGGCGGAATTTAGAAGACAAAACTTAAGAGTAACAGCAGAATAAACAGAGCAACATTAAATATAGAACAACAACAGTGAATACAGATCACGAATATATTTATATATCGTGTATCACATTAACAATGATTCTAAAACTACCTTTTCAGAGCAGTAATAATAGTGTTAATTATAATATATATGTATATAGTGTGGAATCCGCTTATAACGACTCCGCTTCTAACGACCATATCACATTTTAACCGGTTATAGCGACGTGTAGAAGAAATAAGAGAAATAGAGTGAGAGAGTGAATAGAGAAACAGAAAGAGAGAGATAGTGGGAGAGAGAGAGAGAGAGAGAGAGAGAGAGAGAGAGAGAGAGAGAGAGAGAGAGTGCAATGCTGACGCCACACAAATGCTTACAGCGTGCATAGCTAATTCCATGATATTTTGATTTTGTATTCCAAGATAAATATTTGTTTTCATTAAAATATTTAAAAAACCCAAACAAAAATAAAACAGTTTCTTTTTCTCTCTGTTGGTTTTAGCATGCTTCGGGTAAAACGACGTAAAATCGTCGATGCCTTGAACGTCGTTATAACCAGATTCTTCTATGTATATACAGATGTATGTATATATGTTTTCAGCTTACACAACTCGCACAACTTGAAATCAAATTATAAAATGCTCGAAGGACGTAGCGGAAAAAAATAATACAATAACCAGTGACAGCAACAAATGTTAAAAACACGAAGACGCCTAAGAGAGGGAGAGCGAGACAGAAAGCGAAAGAGAGAGAGAGAGAGAGAGTGAGACGGACAGACAAGTTGTCCCAAGGCAAGCAATGCACACTAATGAGCCAAGAAAAGCACAGAATAAAGCAGCAGCAAGAACAAAATTAAAATACAAAGTTAAAAAAATATATATATATTAAAAAAAAAAAAGAAAAGGAAATACGTCACAAGGAGAGAACGCTGCAGCAGCAGAGGCAGAGCAACTGCTGAGAGAAGAGCTCGGATTTTTACAAGTATTAAAACAAGCAACGCCAAACAATAGGAAAGGCGACAGCGAATAAATTGTAAACTTCAGTTTAACCCATTGTCAAGGCCTGTCGCTGGCAGCAGAAACAGAAGCAGAGCGAGAGAGGTAGAAAGAGAGTGAGAGAGAAAAGGCAGATTGCAATGATGGCATTTAATGAGTTGCTTATTATGATTAATTGGTTGTCTGCCAGATAGGGCCAACTGAGGGCCAACTGAGAGCCAACTGCTAATAGCTGATGACGCTCGAATGAATTAAATGAAGTACAGAAGCACACACACACACACACACACAGACACTGAGATACTGGCTGTAAGCTCGAGAAACTAATGGAAATTTATATGCACTGCTCATGGAAACATTGTGGGCAGCCAATGAGAATGCTTCAGATGTCTCTGGCAACAGCCGCAGGCAGGCAATTCTCATGGTCAACGAGCAGCAGTGAAAGATATTTAGCCAGATTAAAATATCGATAAGCATACTTGATGAGTTATTCAAAGGCATACAAGAATGTCAATATAAAAAAAATATATATATATATGTGTGATATGAAAATTAATTTATCTTCAAGTGAAATCTATATGATACCTTCATGTCAAGTATTTGACAGCTATTTTCAAGCTAAATACATGATGAACTTACTGATATGAATATTAGATGCTGCAATAATATTTGTCAAGCTAAATATGCTCCGGATAAATATTTGACAGTTAGCTTCAAGCTTAAATAAATGTCAGTTAAATTGACAAGACGATTCAATGCTGCAGAAAGTCTTAAAATCCTTTAAAAATATTGCAAGCTGTACGCACAAAAATGCATCTGCCTGATAAAAGTTATCTTAAAATTAACTTCAGGTTAAATGCATTTATCTAAGCTTTCGTTCTATCATCATGATAAATAGTTGACAGTTATTTTCAAGCTAAATTTATATATATAAATGTCAGGTAAAATGATATGACAACTAGATGCAGCAGAGAGACTGGAAAATCTGAATAAATATTGCAAAAATTGATTCACATGATAAGTAGTTATCTTATAGTTATGTTCAGATTAAATGTATTTAGCAGCTAGCTAAGTTCACTGATATCACAAAATGTCAAATTCTTAGCTCAACAAATCTAGAGCAGCATAATAGATCATAATTGCAAGGTGACGCTACAAAGTTGTAAGCTGCATGCTAAATATTTGACAGTCAGATAAGCAGTAGCTTTTTAAATATGACTAGAAAAGCTAGCTAGAGGCCTGTAAAGAAATCGAATTGAAACACATTTGCAGCTTGCATTATTTAACCTCATGTCAAAGTAAAATCTAACCTCATGTTAAAGTTATTTGCTAAAATACCATCAGGAAACCGCCACTCCATTACCGCACATATCGTTGATTAGCTTTTGCTTGGCTTGGCTGCCAGACGTTGGCGTTGTGCAGCAAACCCCCCGCCCAACCACAGACGCCCCGCGTGTTGCGAGCGAAAAATTTCATCGACTAATTGCACGGTGTGCGTCATAATTGGCGTGTCAAGCGTGGAAAGCTGGCAAGGGTAGCGGAGACTTGCAAGACTTGGACTTGGCTGACAGCGGAACGAGCAGCCAAGACAAATAGCGGGATGTCAGCTAAAGACAGTGCCAGATTTCATGGTTGTTAAACAGCCAGAATGACAGACAGACAGACAGACAGATAGACTAGCCATGCTAGCGTAGTATCGTCTATCGAGGCGAAACATCTGAACGTGTGTCCAGCTCAACAATTTCATCTCCGGCAACAATATGAGAGCAGCATGTGGCGGGCGTGTGAAGTGGAGTGGAGATCTGTGGAAAAAATAGAAACATTTGCATGCTAGCTAGGCAAATAGAGCACCTCTTGTTTGCATTGACTTTTATAGGTATACCCTGTAATGGAATATGCATGGGGTCTATTGGGTTAGCCCTTGTAAACATTGCCCTTGTCGTATTGAGGTGATATCATGAAGATTTATTGGTATTAGAGAGAAACTGACAACTCATCGTAACTAAAGGATGTATTAGAAAGAGGTAACTATAGAGGGAGAGAGAGAGAGATAACTATAGCTGTAGCTGATGTCGGATGTCGTTGGGTGAGAGCGAGAGGGCTACTTATGTACTTCGCACAGGGTTGCTATTAACTTGAAGGATGTATTAGAAAGAAAGATAACTATAAAAAGAGAGTGTGAGAGAGAGAGAGCGAGATAACTATAGCTGTTGTTGAACGTCAACGTTTGTCGTTGAGTGAGAGCGTGAAGGAAAGTAGCCTTCCTTAGCACAGGGTTGCTATGATATCGATGAATGAGACCAGAAAAAAAAAACAGAAAAAAAAAAAACAGTTTGACAGAAGAGTTGAATTAAGGGATTTGATCAAAGACTGCTGTCTCGCTTTTGCGAAAGCAATGAGCGACACTGGGAAATCGTTATTGTGCATAGCTATAATTGGAAGGCGAGAACAACAATCTTAAAGCTACGATATATATACTATAATAATGTGTGCTCGCAGAGTTTATAATTCAGTTAGTTACATCGCAGAGTTTATAATTCAGTTAGTTACATCTTAATATACTAGCTAAGAGTTTTAACTTAATCTAGCAAAATTGCAGTTCAATCGATAACGTTTATCGAATTATCGCTGCTGCTGTTCGAGTTGCAGTCTGTGGTTAGAGCACTCCAGGATATCTGCCCGGTTATTCATGCATTCAGCTGGCAGCACTCCATCTTTATTATTGTTAGTATCTCTAGTTTGGTACTTCCATTGCCCCTTGCTGTTGTTGTTGTTGTTGTTGTTGTTGTTGCTGTTGTGATTTGTGTGGCTTTCAAATTGCGAAATTCGCGGAAGCTGACATTTATTCAACAGCCTGGGCTGCCGAACGGGACGAGGACGAGGATGAGATAGTCTATTGTTTGGGCATGGCCTACATAGCCACATCTATATCCACAGCACGAGTTCCACCTCGAACTGTAGCAGCGGCAGCGGCAGCTTCAGCTGCATCTGCATACATTTTGCGTGCTACGCTGCAGGCAGTTGCCCATAGAGTGAGAGCGAGAGAGAGTGGGTGAGTGAGTGGGAGATGGGGAGAGAGTGGAAAGCAGTGCTTGCTTTATGGCTGGAGCTTGTTTTAGTGATTGTTGTGCATGGTGTGTTGGGTGGGTGAGAGAGAGAGAGAGAGAGAGGGGGGGGGGGGGCGTGGCAGGCATGGGCAATGCAGAGAGGTTGCGGCATTGACACCTACAACTTGCAGCGCTGTTGCTGATCGAGCGCTGAAAATTGCGATTTGTTGCCAAGTTGCTGTTGTTGCTGTTGTCGCATAATTTAACTTATGCAGAACAGCCAACGTGCATCTGTGGCATATGAAGCAGCCCTGCGTGGGTATGGGTGCGGGAATATGTGTGTGTGTGTGTGTGTGTGTGTGCGTGTGTGTGTGTGTGTGTGTGTGTGTGTGCATAGCTGTGCTGATTGCCATAAAGTAAGCACATATGCCCGGAATTGTTTGTGCGTGATGGAACAAATAAGAGATGAGAGCTGAGAACTGAGAGCTGAGAGTTGAGCGTCGAGTGCTCAGATTTCAATGAGGATGAACTCCATATTATGGTAATGCGGGCTGACTATGTGCATCAGGGTCACAGAGAGAAAAGGAGTGAGAGACAGGCAGAGGAAGACAACGTTAGAGAGAGAGGGGTAGAGAGGGAGAGACAGAGAGAAAGAGGGAGACTGAGAGAAAGAGAGAAAGAGAGAGACAGAGAGAGGGAGAGAGATAGAGAGAGGGAGAGATAGAAATGGAGAGAGAATGAGATAGATAGGTAGAGGTAGTCGAAGTGAGAGAGAGATAGATATATAGAGGTAGTCAAAGAGAGAGATAGATAGATAGAGGTAGATAAAGAGCGAGATAGAGAGACAGATAGATAGAGGTAGTTAGAGAGAGAGATAGACAGAGGTAGTTAAAGAGAATGATTGAGAACTATAGGTACAGAGAGATAGAGAGCGATATGTCCTCTTCTGCTAAAGCGATTATACAAACAAGTCGTTTGTGTTTGCAAAAGTTAAAGATAAATAAAAAATGTGTTTTATTTAGTGTTTATTCAGTTATTATCAGTTATTATTATTATCATCCCGCTCACATTTTCTGTTTGACAATTGCACATTTAATGTAAATTTTTCTTAAAGGCTTTAATTTCTTCTAATTTGAAGTTGCCGTTTATATAGCACCACATCCGATTTTGACATAGTATGTAATATATCAAATATAAATATTAAAAAAAAACTTTTCTTCGTTTTTCCTAATGTTGATTCAGTATAAAGGATGTCATGCATGGACATATTGCTATTGCGAAATAATTCCATTGAAATGGTATATTGCAGATATGCATCGTGGTCATATAAAGGTTTAAGATACGTTTGATTTATCGGCAGATATACATATGTGCATACATATGTGCAAATGTAATTGTAAATCGTTTCATTAATACAGTTAAAGTAGATTAAATTGATGCAAAAGCAAGTAGAAGAATTATTATTTAATGAAATATAGAAATGGAAAGTAAAAGAAATTTCACTTGACGGCGATAGGAAATGAATTCTTGAACTTCAATATTGGCTAGATTCCATATAGAGAAGAAGAAGCAGAAGCAGAAGCAGCAGCTGCAGAAGAATATCTTATATTGCTTTGCATCTGACAGTCACAAATTGCAAATCAGTTAGAAAAGCGCTTAAATAATTGCGGAAATTACATGCAATGTTTTCTTTTGACGCTTTTCGTTTGATATACAATTTCCGTGTCTCTCTCTATCTCTGTGTATCTGAGTGTCTCTCTCTCTCTGTGTGTGTGTGTGTGAGAAACCGCTGGCAGCTTTCTTGGTTACAAATTTCGCTGTTCGACATTTTATTTTATTCGATTTGTGTGCATATGGAAACATATACATACATGCATATTTCGTTCATTTCTCCAGCTTCTGCCTCTTTTTTATATAAATTTTTTCTTGTTTTTTTTTTTTTTTTTTTTGGGCAATACCAAATCCAATTTGCTGCCATTTCGTAGTGCACCGCAGAATGCTATTCGTGCACAAATGGAGCGGTGCAGCCGCCGAGCCGCCCAAAAGCCTCACGTCCACGCCCACCTCAAACAGCAGCCACATAGTAGATGCTGGAACCTTCGCTTCAATAGGAGAGCAACAGCAACAGCAACAACAACAGCAATAACAAACCCTAAAAACCGTAGCGCATACCGAATTCAAATGCAAATTGGCCGCAGGCATTCAACCAGACGTTGTGTCTGTCTGCCTGCCTGCCTGTGTGTGTGTGTGTGTGTGTGTGTGTGTGTGTGTGTGTGTGTGTGTGTGTGTGTGTGTATACAGGCATATAGTACATATAGAATTGATTAAACAAATATTTGCCATTGAGCCACAAAAGCCCAGCGGGCGTATATCTTCTGTCAATTTTTGCTCATCTCTCTCACTCACTCTCTCCCTCACTCACTCTCTCTATCTCTCCTTCTCATTTCTTTTATTGTTGTTGCTGCTATGCCAGAACAAATCCTTGCAATTACCGTAATGCCAGCGGCCTTGAAAAATCAACAGAAGAAAAAAAAAAAAAAAAAAAAAAAAGTAAGAAAGCTCTAGCCGAGACTGCTCGACTACGAGATCCCCTGAACCCTTCTTCGAACGTAAAATATTACAAGAATTACGCACGCGGCCACACGCTGATATACGCTTGTAGGCATTGCAGACCGCTTGCTGTCTCGCTCTCTCGCTTGCACTGCTGCGTGGGTTTTGCTGCGTGAACTTATTTGAT
The DNA here is from genome assembly GCA_030914345.1 of Drosophila koepferae. NCBI lineage: Eukaryota > Metazoa > Arthropoda > Insecta > Diptera > Drosophilidae > Drosophila > Drosophila koepferae. The sequence goes on along the minus strand of JAUESR010000196.1, from coordinate 13,058,033 downwards.
AAATAATTCTGTTTTTAGGTGGATAATCGTAATCAAATTTTCAGATTATGATCATGATATTCACTTCTATATGCCAAACCAAACTGTATGTCTCTAGTATTTGAAATAAATTTTTTACACATTTCGGGGAATCGGAATCCCAGGTTTATCGATAACTCTGGAAATATAAAATTGATCGAATTTGTGAAATTCTGAAAGGGAATGGATTCTCTAGCTCTTATATCTTCGGAAATAGACGCGTTCAAGCATGCGGACAGACGGACATATGGCTATATCAACTTTTCTCGGAGTCTCTTTATGGAGTCTGCAACGCCTCGTTCCGCCTGTTACGTAACTTTAGTAAAACCATTATACCCCCCATTTGCAATGGGTTCAGGGTATAGAAAATGAAAAAAGGCAGCACTAGGGCGAGGGGGCGTGTCGTGTGAAATGATTGTTGCATATGAATTTTGATGATGCTGCCGTTTCAGCTGCCGTTCCATGGTCAGCAGCGACGTCGGCATCGAGTTTGGCTTCAGTTTCAGTTTGGCAGTTGCAACTGTTGTTGCCACTTGCCACATGCCACTTGCCACTTGCCAGTTGCCTCAGCTTCGCATGCGGCATGCGGCATGCGCTTGCTGTCCTGGTTTCCATTCCATTTCGAGCATGTTAATAAATTGCTGTGTAGTTAACTTTAGTTCATCTCTCTCCCCGACTCACTCCCCAACTTTCTCTCGCTCTCTCTCCTTCTCCCTCTCCCTCTCTCCTTGCCTCTCTCGTTCTTTTCTGGGCATTGTCATGACCTCCGCTCGCTGTGAATGGTGACACACTTAATTTGGGGCTCCACATGGCGTTCATCCAACTCATGAATTTACTCCATCAGCATGCAGAGCGAGCGGCGTGGGGCGAGGGGCGAGGGGCGAGGGGAGTGGAGCGAGCAGAGCTGAGCCCAAGGTCCAGGCATGACTATGACTATGCGGCTGCGGTTGCGGCTTCAGCTGTGGGTCGTGACGGAACAACGTGTTCGGCACTGTCTCTGCCTCTGCCTCTGCCTCTGCCTCTGTCACTGGCATCGTCCCTGACTCTGACTCTCGGTCTGGCTGTCACTTTGACTTGTGTCGCCTTAACTTTTGTATTTATGCGAACGGAACGCTCGCTGCCAGCCCAGGCGGCATTAGAAACTGGACAAGTGCAACTTTTCGCTACAATTCGACAATTAGAGATGGCCGCGCAATCACGAGACAGAGCACGAGCCACGAGAGAGCCAAAGCGGAACACTGTGACAGCGCGAAAGGAGTCACGAGTGAAGTCAGAAGTTTGCAGAAGGAGAGCAATGAATGCAAAAGAGAGGCACGAGCAGAGACACGAGATGTGGAGATGTGGTTAGATACAGGCACGAGCAGAGTAAAGTAAAGCACGAGTGAAGATAATATTATAAATCAGAAGTAAGAGTAGACTCACGACTAGTGAAACGAACAGGCACGATGGAAAACAATCTCAAATGGAATCTCGAGTCGAGTCACAAGCAAAGTGAGAGGTAGGAGTATGAGTAGAGACACGGGTAGAGTCGTTAGTGGAATGGAGAGCAGAGGCAAGAGTTCCGGTACGAGTGGAGTCACGGATAGAATCATAAATATTGGCATGTGCATGGGAACGAGTAGGCATGAATAGAAGTACGAGTAAATGCACGAGTAGAAGCACGAGTAGAGATACGAGTAGAAGCACGAGTAGAGGCACGAGTAGAAGCACGAGTAGAAGCACGAGTAGAGATACGAGTAGAAGCACGAGTAGAGGCACGGGTAGAAGCACGAGTAGAAGCACGAGTAGAAGCACGAGTAGAAGCACGAGTAGAGATACGAGTAGAATGCCATTAAAATCACGATGGGTAGAGGCACGAGTGGATTCACCTATCGAGTCACGAGTTGAGTCAAGATTGGAGTCATTTGTTGCATTTTATATACTATTTATTAACTTTAACTACTGAGTGAGCTAGTATAAAAAAAAATTAGTGATTATAATCAAGAGTATGCGCTCTCTTAAAGCTCTGATCGTGACATGCAAAAAGCACGAAATTTATCTAAATTTTCTATATATTAAAGAATTTGTTGAGAATTCTGTGCGACTGTAATATGAATGACAAAATAAACAAGTGAAGCAGCTGTTAGCGTGGCGAGTTCCTCTCTAGAGAGACAAAAGGAGACTGAGAGAGAGAGACAGAGAGTGAGAGAGAGAGAGAGAGAGAGAGAGTGAGACAGATTATGGAATGGGACATGTGTCAAATGTTGTAATTGCACTTCATTCGCTGCTGCCCAAATGAATTGCAATGCCAGCAACAGCTGCTGTTGTCGAGAGTGAAAGGCATTAATGTACACACACACACACACACACACACACACACACACACACATAGAGAGAGAGAAACAAGATTTAGGCCTACAAATGAATATAAAGTGCAGCAGCGGAAATGAAATGAGATTCCCCCCCCAAAAAAAAAAAAAAAAAAAAAAACAAAATGAGAAACAGAAAACAAAACTAGTTGCAGAAAACTGCGTAAAATGAAAGGGAGCGACGGTTGAGGGAAGGGAAGGGAAGGGACGGGAGTTGTGGCTGCCTGCTGTAGAGGTTGCAAAGGGCAGGGACACGGGGGCACGTTAATAAAATGAATGCTCCACACGCCCTGTCAGCTCCAATGCCTGCGGCCGACCATTCGCATGGCGTCTGGCCAGGATGGAGCCCATTTCCATTTCCATTTCCATTTCGAGCAGCTGTCATTGCGCCTTTTTTTTTCCAGTTCCTGTTTTCTGTTTTCCTTTTTTTTTTTTTTTCTTCGGCTCACGCTCTTTGTTGAGGCCTAAATGATGATGAATGGGCCACGGAATGGGAGCGAATGTGCAGCTGAAACTGCTGAAACTAGAACGAACTAAGGCTGAAGCTGGAGCTGGAGCTGGAGCTGGGCATTCGCATTGGAATTGCAATGGGCGAATGTCGACTGCTAACTGTTGCAGCACTCTGCCTTGGCCTGATAAATACAACAACTACAACAACAACACAGATATAAGCCTATTGCAATAGAAAAATTTATAAAAAAAAATTTAAGACCAAAAAATTGATAACGATTTTTAAAATAGGTTTTTAAAAAAATTAATGTAAATGAGCATAGTAACTAGAAAATTCTAATATAAAATATAATAAATAGCAAAGCTTTTAAAGCCAATGCGCGCATTTTGGATTACAGGGTATTGAGCGAGCCGTCTGTGGCATTTGCTTTCAGTTCTGGCGCTCTTTTTGGCATTGTTCACACAACACAACACACACACACACCCAGTCTACACACAGGTGCAATTGGGGATTTTGGAATGCCACGCCCCCCTGCCCACCACCCACCTCCCCGTCGACTCCCTGCCCGTCAGCGTAAAGATGGAGCCGAGCCACCAAATTGGAAAATATGTCAGTGCTTCAATTTGGCGTGTGTTTTTGTATCTTTTCCACTTTTCCACTTTTTCGTTTACGCTTTTTCCACTTTTTGCCATTTGCCATTTGCCATTTTCCATTTTTTTTTTCTATTTTTCTATTTCGGTTTGAAATTCTGTTGCAATATTTCTTGCTGGCTGGACTGTCCTTGCTTTGCTGCTTCCGCTCGTTATATGCCTGCGTTTTGCTTTTTAAGGTTAACTAGAAATTGGAAAATTGCACTCAACGGCAACGGCAACGGCAACAGCAGCAGCAGCAATGGGAGAGCCAAACGTGCCAAAGCTGCCAACTCCACAAAACTGCAAAGCGGCATCTCTTCTGGCATTCACACGTTTGGCGTTGACAATAATGGCAACAACAACAGCAGCAGCAGCAATAGCAGGAGTAGCAGCAGCAGCAGGAGTAGCAGCAGCAGCAACAGTTGCTGACAATTGATAACGAATGTCCAAAAAGGCTAGTGACAGTTGTTACCTAACAATAACAATAACAACAGCAACAGCAACAGCAACAGCAGCAACAGCAACAGCGACAGCAGCAACAGCAACAGTTGCAATTGTAACTGAAACTGTTTTATAGCCACACGGCAACAATTTTTGCCGTCTGTTGCAACTGACGTCAAGTTTGATTAGAAACAGTTATTCCGTTGCCTTAAAAATATGGCTTAACATTCCCTATCTCTCCCTACCTCTCTCTGTCTCTTTCGTTCCGCTTCACAACAACCTTTAGTTATATTGAAAGTTTCTTGAATTTATTATGCAATTTCCTTTGCAACGTTTTCTGCGCTGCGGCTGCAAAATTATTTATATTTTTGGCTTTTCAAATTGATGCATATATAAAACACTTACACATACATATATATATATACATATGCATAGTTACATATAAATTGTATTTAAAGGCAGTCCATAAGGAAAGTTCGATGCGCTGCATGAATATTTCTTTGAGTTTCAACTGCACTTTTAAGCCACAATCTTCTGCTTGGCTGAGCTGTGTTCTGTTTGCATTTGCGTCAAATAAATCAAATAAAAGAAGAGCGTATCTTTAAGATAAGATTAAGAAATTGCATGAGAATTACGAGTCATGAAATGGAATATCTTACAGAGATACGAGGCGATTTTGGGCCTTGAAGTTGTTGCTCCGAAAAAATAACTATCTAAAGCAAATTTTTACATTACTGATTTGATTGGAGTTTAAAAGAAACATAAAGAAATTTAACTTAGTTTGTATTAAATGTAAAAGTGCAAAGGTGTTCAAAATGTATTTGGAATATCGAAAAGTATCTGGAAAATACAAAAGTTGCTATAAAATATATATAGAAGTCTGTAGATGATACAAAAGTTTGCTGATATTTATTGGAAAGAATACAAATTTATTATAATAATAGTTAAGGAAGAAAGAAGAAGAAACAAAAGTAGCTAAATGATTACGAAAGTGATTAAAAGATAGAGATATAATATATAAATATATATATAATTTTGTATATGTATATAAATCAAAAGTCAGCAAAAGTATTGAGGACAATCTAAAGTAAGTTTGATGCTAAAGAAGCATCAGTATAGCCCAAAGTATCTTAAAGATATAAAATGATTTAAAAGATAGAAAACATATATAAAGGTATAGATAGAATATGCAAAAGTATTCTAAAGTAACTTTGATGCTAAGAAAGTATCTAAAAGATAGAAAAGTATTTAAAAGATATATATAAATATATATAAATCTAGAGTATTAAGAACAATCCAGAACATCAAGAAAGTATCTACTAGATACAAAAGCATTTAACAGATAGAAAATGTATACAGATATATATATATAAATCTGGAGTATTAAGGATGTTACGAAAGTATCTTAAAGAGTATGCAAAAGTATTTAAGAAAGTATCTAAACGCTAGAAAAGTATTGAACAAAATATATATAGATATATCTTGAAGATACAAAAGCAAATGTAAATGAAATGTATGAAAGTAATATGCTAAAATTAAAGAATGCAATAGAGAAATACAGCTACAAATGCTACGCACTCGAATGGAAGTCGCTTTAACGAGTTGCACGGCAAAAGCTTACAGAAATTGAAAAAACTTTAACCACGAAAGCAACTGGCAAACGAACGAATTTATGATGAAGTTTTTGGCAAGGCATCAACTGATGGCTCTGTGTATGTGTGTGTGTGTGTGTGTGTGTGTGCATTGGGCGCTGCAGCAGCTAGAGTTTGCTGTTTGCTTAAAGCGAGTTGGCAGCGCCGTTTGTCTTTGGTGCTGCTGACGCTTAAGCCCAAATCGATGAAGTCTTTTGCCTCCATTTGCACTAATTTGGCAGCCATCGACGTGCTGAGCAGCTAAACAAAAAAAAAAAAAAGTAAATATATATATATATAAATGGAGCTAGTGCAATTGGGAACGACTTTAGCGGACTCTCAGCCAGACTGGGGAGCAGTGCGCGCGGCAGGCGGTGCCCAAATGCCAGCTAGACCTGTGCCGAGTGCCATTGAGAAGTTTCAAGCGCTGACTGCGCGACGGCAAAAGTTGGCTGCACAGTTGCACTTGGGCCAAGTGGCGAGGCGCGCGCTCATAAAACAAACAACGACACAACCACACACACACACACACACACACCACACACACACACCTGCATCTATGGCAGACATCGTCATTGTCGTTAGCAAATATATGACCAAAGAGGATCAAAGAGCATTTCGCTGCAGCTGCACAAAATAATTGCTGTCTGCGGTGCTTTAGCCAAAGGACGCGCCAAGCTTGCATAATTTGTAGACCACGCTCCATCTCTCTCAATCACACACACACACTTCCGCCCCCTCTCCCTCTCTCTCTGCGTTCGGTTGTAAGTCAAGTTCCAATGCGGCTCGCGCTGGCTAAGCCTCTTTAATGTCATTTGTCATCTGGGCAGCAGTCGACAATATACCCTGTAAATTGTATAAAGAGGGCATGCGCCTATCAATAACTATATATAGTCAGAGTCAGCGCCATACAAGATTAGCTCTGCTGCTATACGACGTGATATACCATCTTTGACAGCTGATTACAGGGTATCTGCTCGCATCCAACATTGTTACTGCATGCATTCGAAGTTGTTTTGAACTGCAGTTTGTCCGTTTGGCATTATGCAAATATTATTTTGTTCCAGCGCCAAGTTGGGGGCCTTTTCAAAGTTCCAACTGAAGACAATAAAAAGTTCGCATATATATATATATATATAATATATAATATAATAATAATAATAGAAAAGGAGCAACTGTCCTCTGGCCAAAAGGACAGCTGAACGACGTGGTGGACAGGCGGCGAGGACGGAGAGAGCAGCAGGAGGAGAGAGAAGGCTTGGGGGCGCCAAAAAAGTTATTGAAGACCTGGAAACACACGGCTTCAATTTTTATCGGCTGACAAAGAAGATGCAAAGAGAAGCAGATAGCAAATGCTACTAAGAGTCTATATGAGCAAGCCAAGGCGAAGTCGAGGCGTTGTTGGTTTAGACAGAATGAGAGAGAGAGAGAGAGAGAGAGAGAGAGAGAGAGAGTGAGAGGGAGAACTGGCAACTGCAAGGCCTGTCAAAGGCAATGCCAGAACATTGTGTATACTTTAGTTGGCGATTGCAAGGCTCACTCGAGAGATGCAGAGAACGAAGAGAAGGAGAGAGAAAGAGAGAGAGAGACACACACACATACATAGAGACAAACAAACACATATACACGCACTACAGCGGCTGTTAAATCCGTTGAGTGCTTGGCTTGTTTGAGTTGTCTACAACGGTGGCTGCTGCTGCTGCTGCTGCTGCTGCTGAAGAACTCAAGAGCTGAAAGCTCAATGGCAATGGAAAAAAAAAAAACAAACAAGAGAAAACAATTTTTCATACCCTCAAGTTGTAGCAAATGTTGTCTCACATAGGGTATCTACAGTGCAGGCAGCAAGTTGAGCAGAATAAAACTGCAAACAGACTCAGCAAGAACTTCTTATGTCAATATCGAATATATCTTGATAACTTTTATAAATATATTTTCATATGTCAAATTTTCTGTATATGCTATATATGAGATCTGCTCTCTGTTAATATACCCTGTAACTGGAGATGAAGCTCAACTAAGAAATGTCTCTGTGATTAGTTTTATCAAATTGAGTTTATGTTTCATCACTCTCTTAACTTGTCTACAATTACAGGGCATCTTGTTGTCCATCATTTGCCAGCCTAGCTCTGCTGTCTTGTCAACGCTTTACGCTCTGTCTCTGACTTGCCTTAAGACTCGCTCAGAGTCTATCAAATGCCTAGTCGGCGTCCTGCCAGCTCTAGCTCTAACTGAGTGTCTTGCCTTTCATTTTTTTTTTTTACTTTCTTATTCGCTCTCTCTCTCTCTCTCTCTCTCTCTCTCTTGCCTGACTTTTAAATTACACTGCACAAAAGACGAATTTCAATTAATTTACACACATTATTTTCAAGGCGCAAAGCTAAAGATTTATTTGTGCTGCCTCGCTGCTAGTTAGGATATTTGCACTGATGAGACAGAGAGAAAGACAGAGAGAGAGAGAGAGATTTATGTGTTCGCTAACTGCAGCACACACTTTTTGCGCAGTGTATTAGCATTCGTCATGTGTGGCGTTGCTGTGTGGTGTGTGTGTGTGTGTGTGTGAAATCGGAACGCAGCGTCCGCATTCGCATCCGTATTCACATCCGCCTCCTGCTGGCATTTTCAGGCTGTCTGTCAGCTGCTGCTGCTGCTGCCACTACTACTACTGTGTATGTGTGTGTGTGTGTGTGTGCCACTCACTGTTTTGCAGACAATTAGTTTCGTAAGCAGTTTTCCTATTCTTTTGAACTTTAAGTTTTGTCAGCTGCGTTTCTACTTTGCCTTTTGTTTGCACCCGCTGCAGTGCGTATGTGTGTGTGTGTGTGTGTGTGTGTGTGTGTGTGTGTGTGTGTGTGTATGTGTTGACTTATCAACTTGTATTGTCTTCAGCTGTGGCACACAAAATTCAACCCACCCTGGCGCCCGGCACTTGGCGCTAAACAATGAAAAGAAAATTGATTCGAAACTCCTTCTGGCAAAATGAATCGAAAATGAATCGAAAATGAAATGGAACGTGACCGAATGTGGCCACATGTCAATATGCTAATGATCTGGCACAGCCACACACACTGTGTCCCTGTGACATGTCACCCTCTCCCGCCCTTCGCCCCTTGGTCTACCCACTCAGCATGTTTCGCCTGATTATTTTGCTGATTGTTTTTGGGGGCGCTTGGACGGACCCCTGTGACGTTAAAGGCTTTAAATAGACATTTCCGATTGCCGCCAGGACGCCTGCCATATTTGCCTGTCGCCCGAAAATTTGACGAGCTGCCTGTGCAGCCCAGCAGGAGTCGGCCAGAGCATGGCCATGTTGTTCTGTAATTGGCGGCCAAATCGAATTGAAACGGGAAATCGCAAATAAATTGAATGAAACGTGCCACAACCACAGATGATATGGAAGCGAGAGAGTGAGAGGGGGAGAGGGAGAGGGAGAGAGTGGGAACTGAAAAGGGGTTTATCTGTTGGTCATCTAAGTGCCACTGTGTGTGCGCTGCTGCTGCTGCTGCTGCTGTTGACCACAAAGTGACGTTTCCGTTTCCGTATCCGTGACGCGTGTGCATGCAGCAATATAAAACGTTACCTCTGCCTGCCTACCTCACCCCACCTCTCTCCCTCTCTCAGTGTTTAAATATTTGACTTGAAATGCGCCAAGCCCAAAAAAGTGGCACCGTTGCTTGGGGCTCATCAAAGCAGCCAGCTGCCTGTCCATTGGCCGCGCATCCTGGTAATATCCTGCCAGACCAGTGCCACCTGTACAGGCATTTATGTCGCTCCCTCTCCCCTCTCTCTCGCTCTCTCTCTCTCTTTAGTATCATTGGTTCGCGCTGAATGCAATGAAAATGCTTTTTATTGAAATGCACAAAGCTGCAGCAGGAGGCGCGTGTCGCCTGAAAAAGGCTTGCGGTCTGGTCACGAATATCAAATACTTTGTGTGCCGCCAGCCTTTCATTAAAAATAATAATAAAAAAAAAAAAAAACACATCTGTTGAGCGACTAGCCAGATGCCACGTACATATTATTTCAAGCTATGCTGCCTGCTGGCCAAGCAGCAAACGAAGAGCTAGATTGGACAATAAGGAAATCAGCGGAAAGCAAAGGAAATGAAAAGTCCGTGAAGCTGTTGAAAAATTTGTAAGTGATATGGTAAGGGAGAGCAAGACAGAGAGACGGAAGAAGAGAGAGAGAGAGAGAGAGAGAGAGAGAGATAGTGAGAGGAGACGAGCAGAGATAACAAAATAAAATGCAGCAAAACTTTGCTCGCTGGCAAATCGGATCAAAATAAGCTGCGAATATTTGAAAATTATATGCAATATAAAAAAAAAAAAAATTGTAAACCAGCCACAGCTCACTTCAAATATTTGTTTATCTGCTCATCGCATCGAAACTCTACAAGTTTATTCTCTAACATTTAGCATTCGCTTAGCCGCATCAGCTCTAAGCATGTTTCTTGTAGACAACATTTTGCTTAGATCATATTTTTTATCGTTTACAGTTCTCGAAAATATTTCGTATGATTTCGATGGTAGCAGCTGCGACCACTGACAGTAAAACTTAGCCATGCTCCATCAAGCCAGGGCTTTGTCTGCTCTCTCTCTCTCTCTCTCTCTCTCTCTCTCTCTCTCTCTCTCTCTCTCTCTTTCTCTCTGTCTGGCAGCGCAAACAAAGTGCAGTGTCCGGCACACACACACTTGCAGACACATACATAGACAATGCATACCGCGCACTGTTTTTTAAATGACTTCCTACTTTTGTTTCTTTTGCTTTTCGCTTTTTACATTCATTGTTTTCCATGAATGAACAGCTGCTAGCGCCCGACGAGTGACAAAGCGAATAAGACATACAGAGCGAGAGAGCTAGAGAGAGAGAGAGAGAGACAGATAAAGATAGATATTATGTGGGGCGTGGCATGGTCTGGTGCAGGCAGGGCACACAATGCGAAAAATTAATTCTCGCAAATACGTTTACAATTGCGTAATGGCTGAAGCTGCAGTCGATGGGTGGCGAGGGCGGTGCCGAAAGGGGCGGGGCTGCGGTTGACTAGCAGTTGCATTAAGCCATAAGCTGCAACAAATGACATACTCGCACACACGCACACACACACACACACACACACAGCCACGGGAGAGCTGTTATTTGTGGTCGACGACAGCTGCCCGAAAAAGTATGCTATGATTTTTTTTATTTTATTTTATTTTAGCTTATTTTGCTGCCCTTCAAAGGGATTTGGCTTAGAGCGCGCAAATGTATAGAAATGCATTGCCAACCGTCAGTAATATCAGATTTAATTTAGCTAAAACCAACGCTCCACCTGAGCCTGGCCTAAAGGGCGTTTACTTCATTAACGTGTTTGTGTCAAAATATATTTGCATGATTGCAGTGAAAACATTTGGCAATTGAAATGTGTTTCATGTTTACGCATTGGATTATTTATGATGCAAATGAATGATAGATAAAGTGCATAAATATTATATAAATATTAATAAATGTATAGGCAGATTACTATGTGCCTAGATATTTGTTAAACATCAATAAAGATATATGTAGATATGTAGCAATTAGGAAGGGTAATTAACACTGTTCACTAATTGAATGTGTATATATATTATATATATATATTTAGATTCCATATTGGTTATATAAAATACACTTTGATTCAATGAAATAAGGTATTTTATATAATTTTGTCTAATTTAGTATCTAAACTCTGTATCGTTCGACTATGAACTGAATCGTATCAGCTCCGTCGGTTGTGCTCTTTCCTCGTGTGCCTAATGGGAGAATTCAGCCTACTAAACACTCTATTTATATTATATATAAGAAATCCTAATTGGTTTTCGATTGTATATTTTTCGATATTAGTAAATTTTTTAGGTTTAATGTTTGTATTTTACTTTTAATTAGTGTAGAATTTTTGGTTTTTGCCAGCTCAGTTTTGTTGCTTTGATTTTAGCGATTAAATGAACAAATATGATTTAATTTTTTTTTTTTTTTTTTTTTTGGCGAAATCGATAAGGTTTCATGCATGCGTTTATTTGATATTTGTACACATCGACCTAAGATAGGGCAAATAAATCAATTCAAGCAAAAGCAATGATAAATTGATAAGTCCATGATATGAGCTCAGCATGCAGGAGGAAAAATCTGTCTGCACAGAGAGAGAGAGAGAGATAGAGTTTTCCTGGCAACAAATTGCGCTTTGCTAGGAAAATCGAAACGAAATAACTATAAGAGGTAAAGTAGCATTTGAGTAAAAAGATATATATATATATATATATATATATATATATATATATATATATATATATTTATGCATATGCTTTGCTTTAACGAGCACAACAAAATATGTGGAATTTTGACGAGTAAAAGTAAAATTCTCTTTGCAGGCCACAGCACATGCAAATGCTTATAAATAAATATATTTATTGCAATTTATAAATACAACTTTGTTAAGCTCTCAACCATTGTCATTTATATATATTTTTCAATTATATAAAATTTATATAATTATTGCATAAGTCTACAAACGGTCAAATGATAATTAAAGGCTGCAAATATTTGCGGTATTATGATTATGTGTGTCTGGCTCTTTCTCTCTCTCTCTCTCTCTCTCTCTCTCTCTCTCTCTCTCTCTGTGTGTGTGTGTGTGCGTGTCCAAACACTCATACGCATAATTTGCATTATTGTTTGGATCTTGAGAGCCACACTCACGCATTTGGCCCAGCTGCCTGGACCACTTCCCTTCTGCGGTTAACCTAATTTGCTTTAATTAACATTGCTGCATATTTAATTTAGCAAACATTGCCACACACACACACACACACGCACACATACACAGGTATTTAGTTCGCTTTTCAATTAAGTTGCGCATATTTTTAGTTTTATTTTTCTCTTTTTTTTTTTTAAATTTTTTTTCTGCTTTCGCTTTTTTTTTTCTTTATTTTGCTTTCGCTTCGTGTTGTTTTTGTTGTTGGTGCTGCTCATCGCTTGTCAAATGGTTTCTAATTACGCACAGCTGCGCCACGCCCCCCATGGACGCCCACTTGACTTGGTTGACTGACTTAATTACAAATTGCATTATTTATCGTGCAACAAAGTTCGTCAAACTGCAGTGCGAGGCAGCGCCTGAGCTGCTGCCACAGTAGCAAAAGCAGTTCACAAGGATAATCATCAGCATTTCGAATGTGTTAATGTAATTTGTATGTGTGTGTGTGTGTGTGTGTGTGTGCGAGTATGCATGTGAGTGTTAATGGGGCGAATGGTTGAAGAGCTGCGGGGAAATCGGGGCCTGACACACCACTGAGTTGCATCATCAAATATTCTTTTATAGTATGTGAAGGGGATAAGCAGCTGCAGAGCGCAAAAGTTGCAAGTTGTGCAACTGTTTGCATGATTACGCTACAGTATGCACTCGCTAAAGTGCGACCGCGTTAGCTGAAGCACCTAAAACTTGAGCAACTCTTCTATAGATCAAAGACTTGCGCGGTCTAATTGATGCGCAATGAATATAATCAAACTCATTGACATACATTATGATGATTGATTGATTGATTGACTGACTGACTGACTGACTGATAGATTGATTGGTTTTGAGTGTGCAACTCACTGTTCCAACTATTGAGTAGCCGATTGAGTTGGCTGAAAAACTTGAATTTCTTGGGAGCTTGACTGACACAGAAGAATATTGAGCGATTGACGACTCGCTGCCCCATTCTTGCTTCATTGAAAAGGCTAAAAAGTAAGTAATCATCTTCAAAAAGAGATCTAGAAACATAATGGAGCATATGTCAGATATTCACTAAAGAAAGACGCAGTGACTGATGGACTGATTGACTGACTGATTGATTGAACTGTATGTGTATGTCCGAATGACTGATTGGTTGATTGACTATCTGCTGGAGTCACTAAGTAACTGAATCAGATTGTGACTGATTGATTGACTGATTGATTGAATTGCATGTCTGTATGATTGGTTGATTGATTGACTACCTGCTGGACTCTTTAAGTGACTGAATCACATAGTGACTGATTGACTAATTGACTGATTGATTTGTATGTCTGTTGATTGACTATCTGCTCGATTCACTAATCGACTGAAGCATGTAATGACTGATTGACTGATTGAATTATATATCTGTATGATTGATTAGTTGATTGACTATCCGCTGGATAGTGACTGATTGACTGTTGAATAGACAAGTTTACCGACTGATTGATTAATAAGTTCAATAAATAAATGATTGACTGCTTAATAGGCAAGTTTAGCAATGGATTCATTGATTGTATGCTGAAATAAAAGATAGATTGATTGACACGACTTACGTCGGAATGACTAACTTATAAAAACTGTATGGCTGATTGATTGATTGACTGATGGACTTAAGTATCGATCTAATTATCAACCTGATGGACTGAAAAACTGCTTGATCAATTGAAAAATATTATGATTAGTTGATAAATTAAATGAAAGATTCAAGGCCTGACTGAACTCATTCATAGAGATTGATTTGGACAGCTACATAACTGTTTGATTGCTTAGCTGATAAACAGTTAAATTTACCAACTAATCTAGCTAGCTCAACTGTTTGCTTTGAGCATGGCCGCCTAGCGAGTGTCTACTGTGCCAGCAGCAGGCACAATAAATATTTGCACAGATTTGAAAGGGGCTGTTGAAGTCGTGCAACTTTCGGAGGCGTCTGTGGGACAGCCAAAGCCTCAGAGTAAAGGTAACCGTAATACACACACACACACACATAGTATGCATATGTAATATGATGATGGTATGACCCGGCTCTGTCTTTGTGTGGACACATTTGCGGCTGAGCCCAAGTTGATTAAAATCCGTACCGCTTCAAAGCTCTCCCTATCCTATACGCTAGCTTTATAGTCAGTTAGTCTGTGAGATATACACACACTCTCTCTTTCTCTCTCTCTCTCTTTCTCTCTCTCTCTCTCGGGACTGCTCTCTTTGCCGTTTGAGCTGCTCTGGCAGCTCGCATATTGACCCAAAGGCAAGCCATAAATGCAACGATGCCAAAGCAAATCAACTTTTCGTTTCCAAATCACTTTTATATCAACTTTCGATTAGTTCGAATCCAAAAGTTAAATCAGCAGGCAAAGTTTTTGAAATGTTGTCAGGAATTAGCAAATGAGCGAATTTCCCATTGTGGCTAGAAATAATGTCTTCAATGTTTCCCTCAATCTTTTGAATTAATTCAGAACTCTCTAAAAAAGTTAATTAGTTTAAGATAAATATCTGTACGTCTCTTTTCCCCCATATTAAAGTTAACTGGGTAGAGCTGAAGTAAAGCTAGAAACTCTTCCATGTGTAGATCTCTTCGAGCTCTTCTCCAGGAACTATTTAATACTGTAGTAGTTTAGATTTTCAATTTAATTTCAATTCTGATTAAAAATGGATTTCATTTCCCAAATGCTTCAATTTCCAGAGACAAAACACACAACAATGGTTGATTTTTTTTTTTTTATATTTAGTTCCGCTGACTTCCCCCAGAGGGCGCTGCAATGTCCAAAGTCAATCGGGATGTCAACGTTACTAATTTGGCCATAATCCCGCTGGCCGTTATGCGATCGGCTATAATCGTGTTAGGCAAGCGCCTAGCAGCTTCCACAATCGATTGAAAAGCGTTCAAAGCCCACTTCGGCTCGGCATAATCCAAATGAGGCTCGTCACGTTGGTGGAGCTCACCTTAATTATGGTCACAATTAACAGTTGGAAATGCGCTGCCCATTGCAGCTGGCACACATAGAGCTAACCCAGTCCAGTGTAGTTCCACAGCTCCGATCCACTCACACTCTCTCTCTCTCTCTCTCTCTCTCTCGCATGCTGGGACACATTTCATTTTATTTGGCATGACCTCACATAGGCAAGTGTGTGTGCGAGTGTGTGTGTGTGTGTGTGTGTGTGTGTGTGTGTGTGTGTGTGTGTGTGTGTGTGTGTGTGTGTGTGTGTGTGTGTGTGTGTAATCTCATTACAAATTCAAATGCGCTGTGGCTGTGGCTGTGCGTTGACGTTGCCCTCTCGAGCTGGTGCCGAGGGTTGTCTACCCTTCCGCCACCGATCCACTGCGTAGTCCTTACCGCTGCGGACATGGTAAATGCAGCAACCGCGTTGTCACTCAATTATGTGCCATGTGTGCGCGACATAGCACACTTTTCAACACTGTCCAAAGATGCCACACGGCACAGCACACGATGAGGGTACAGTTTGGACAGCTGGCAGGCGGACAGGGGGCAGCCACATCGAAAGCGGGGGACAGAGACAAATGAGGTGCCGGAGCACAGCTGAAGTGGACAGAGGCAAAAGTTGAACGTCGGCTTGCGGCACTGGTGTACAACACTTCAATGGATTTGCATATGAGTGCAAATTAGAGATATCTGAGCAGCTAATTAAGATGAGAGTGTGCTCGGTGGAGTCTCTGGAGGAGTGAGTGAGCGGGCGACAGCTGAAAAGTGATTTAAGTTTGCAAGCTAGAAATAAAGAAGGGTGGGAAAAAAGGACGATAGAGACTTGAAATGAGAGAGGGACAGAAAATGACAGAGAAAAAGTGGGGGCAATATTGGTAGATAGAAGGAAATACTAGGAGAGAGAGAGAGAGAGAGAGACATGGACAGAAAGAGGTCAAGTGAGGGAGAGATGGGAAGATTTTCTGCTACTGGGAGAGAGAAAGAAGGGAAGAGAGAAGCGAAGGAGATGAAGAGAGTATATAAGAGAGATGAAGTGTAAGTAAGTTGTAATGGAGATGGAGTGAGAGAGAGAGAGAGAGATAGAGAGAGGAAAAGTGAGGGAGGTAGATAAAAGGAAACAGTCGGAGAGCGAAAGAAAGAAATAGAGAACAGAAAGAGATGAAGAGAAAACAAAAGAAAGGGAAATAGTGATGGAGGGAAAGAGAGAGAGAGAGAGACAGAGAAAGAGAGAGTGAGAAAGAGAGTGTGAGAGAGAGAGATGTTAAGAAAGAGGAGTGAAAGCAGAAGCGAGAGCGACGAGTAGCGAGAGGGAGACAGACTGGAATAGAAAGAGAAGAGTAAGAGGGTGAGAGAGGAAGAGACATGGAGAAAGAAGTAAGGAAAGAGGATTGACAGAAGAAGTGAGAACGACAAGAGTTACGAGAGGGAGACAGACTGGAATAGAGAAAGCCAGAGAATGGGGGATACATACATCTCTCGTATTATAAATTAAGTAAACTCGTGAAAATTTAAAAGAAATCATTCTATTTTATTTTTAAAATATTTTATTCTTCTTCTTAAAAGATTCAATTTCAAATTTATATATTTTACATTTTAAATTTATATTTTTTTTCTTTCTGCTTGAAAATCTAAAATTTCGCTGCTTTGGATTACTGAAAAGTTCTGAAACATGAAGATGCTCGGATAACTCAGATGCAACTCAATATGCCACCGCCTCAGTCAAGGTGCATTTGCCTGATATACCTCGCAGCTATGGAAAATGTCTGAAAGGGAATACTCAGCTGTAAGGGCAGACAGCTAAGTAGATATAAAGCTTTGAGTGGTACGTGGTAACTGCGCGTCGAGCACGCTCTGAGCTGGTTCTCTACATTATTTGCTTTCATAAATTGAGATTGCCGAGGGCTGAAGGGTGGTCGCAGCCCATTCGACATCATCATTCGCCACTTGGCAGCTTTATGTCATTGCTGGTTAAGTGATGCATCTAATTTGCAGCTGTTGTCGCTGCTGCTGCTGCTGCTGCTGCTGCCTCTGCTGCAGTCGCTACTACAGCAGCAGAGTGAAAGAAAACTCGTGAGGTATTTGCATTTGGTGCTTGGAAAAATGTTTGCATTTACTGTGTGCCGTGCGCAACGTAAGTAATGCGAACATCGTCAATCTACAGCTCCCATCTTCATCTCTCTCTCTCTCTCTCTCTCTCTCTCTCTCTCTTTCTCGCTCTCTTTCTAGGCATCTGTCCTGCCTGTGTCTGCCTGCTGCGTCTCATGCTCGTTAATTTTGCAGCATTTCCGCTAGCAATTTGGTGGCAGCTTCGCCGTCGTCGCCATCGTCGTCTTCTGGAAATATTACGTATACGCGATGGAAAAAGCGCTAACCGGAAATGCAGGAAGCGGATATTACACGCTCCAGAAAACACACACAGCATAGCGCGCCGCGCCGGCAGTCGCATAATATGCACACAGATATGACTTTTGACGACGACGAAGCTGAGCAGCGCTGAGCAGGGCTGAGCTTCAAGCTTCAAGCTTCAAGTGGGCTGCCCAAGGGTGGGCGTTGCCAGCCAAAGCAATTGCGACATTTTCCTTATTGCTGCAGCTGCTGCTGCGCCTTATGCATGTCTCCTATTTGGACAGCTGGTCAATGTGCAAACTGTTAACTGTTCTTGCTGTCAACCGGCTAAGCGTCAAATGGGCTGTTATACTCGATGCTGTTGTTGTTGTTGTTGTTGTTGTTGATGCGCATTAAGTATACGCCGCATGTGCCGACGTATTCAATAGGCGAATTAGTGAAGGTTTTCCCTTAGCTTATGGCTACTTGTGGGTGTTTATATAATTGCCTATGTATATATGTATATATATGTATAGATATATGTATAGCTTGCCAAGTTCATTGCCTACACGTAGTTCTCGCTTTAGCAGCATGTTTAATATTTAGAGATAGAGACAGACATAGATAGAGACAGAGAGAGAGAGAGAGAGAGAGTAAATATATGCATATTGTATCTGTAAGCTATATACTCGAATCATATCTGCTGCAGGGCATTTGTCATTCGCCTATGCGCGCCATATTTCGTGCTTCGACAGCAATTGGAGCGCACTTAATGTGCGCCGGCTGTGGGGGGGGCGGGGGGGGGGGCGGGCGTTGGGGCGTGGCTGTTAAATTGCTTGGCCCAGTGCATGGCCAGCAGTTTGTTGCAATTGCAGAGCAGATCAAAGACGGCAAAGGCAAATAGTTACCTACCTGTGCGCAGCAAGCTGAAAGCTGAAAGCTGAAAAAGGAAATGAAAACTCGTTGCGATTCGTGTAAGATTTCTTTGTTTTCTTTATTGAACATAATAATTTGTTGTTGTTGTTGGTTTTTAATGCTTGCTCACTTGCTTGTTAAATGTTTTTTTCATTTGTCTTAATTTAAATTTAATTTATTTAATATTTATCATTAAGGTTTTCTCCTTATGCAACTCTTTGACATTTAATTTCTCTTCTTGTTTTTTTTTTTTTTTTTTTTTTTTTTCTTGTTTTTCTTTTATTTAGTTTAGAATCGTAGCGTATATCAATATGCATAAATTTTATAATTATTTATTTGTATTTTTTTTTTGTTATTTCTGTTTTTTTTTCTTTATCAATTTGCATTAAAAAAAATATTTTGTTAGCCATAATAATGAACATTAATTTGTAGCTTTAGCTTCACATATGCCAATGTGAATCGTTTGGCTGTGTCTGTATGTGTGTGTGTAAGTGTGTGTGTGTGTGTGTGTGCTAATTAACATTATTTAAGTACAATATTTATAATTTTTTATTTTTATTTATTTTTATTTATTCATTTTTGCATTCCAAAGCGCCATCAAGTTATCTCTGTGTGTTTATTTTGTTCTGCATTTTTGTATTTTTTTAATTTCTATTTTTATTTTTTTTTTTTAATTTTCTTTTCAGCGCTTGTATGAATTGTTTTAGTATCGAAATAAAATAATTTGCTCGTGCATGAATAAATGCTTAAATTTAAGTATATTTTGTTTTAAGTTGTTGTTGTTTTTTTTTCTTTTTTGCTCTTCTTCTTTTTCGCATATAAATTTAAAATTGTCAGCCATTTGTTGTTTAATAAAAACATGTATGTATTTTAGTTTATTATTATAAGTATTTTTTTTTTATTTATATTTGTAATTTTTTGCAATTTATTTTTAGTATTTTTCTACGTTTTTTTATGCTGTATGCCATGCTGTGTTTAAATATATATATATATATATATTTATATATATATTTTATTTTACTTAATTCTATAAAAACTGCTTGAATTAAAAATTGTTTTGCCTCAGTTTCGTCTGCTTCGCTTTAATGTATTTAAATTTATTCATATGCTGTTGCCATTTTTTTTTTTTTTTTTATATTTTAATACCTAGACTTTATCCGTATTATAAAAAAAAAAATATGCATATATGTATATATATATTTAATTTTAAGTTTAATTATGCATGTAAATTCTCTGCTCGGCTTTAGCTTTTTTTAATTAATCTTGCATATTTTGGCTGCTTAGTTAGTTCATAATTTCTTTTTCTTTTTTAGGCTTCTTGTGTAATCAAACGTAAATTTTGTTCACTTGTGTTTCTTCTTCTTTTTCTGTTCATTGTTATTTTAAAATTAAGTACACACATTAGTTTTAAGCTAGCGTTTCAGTTTATGTACAACATTTATGTCACTAATAGTATTTATATATTTATTTTCCTTTTGCTCTTTCGTATGCATTGAATCGGCGCTTTGAATGTGTGAATTGAACTCAAATGAATTTTTTTTCGCTCGTTCAATAATTAATTAATTGCATTTTGTTTGTTTACTTACGAAAAAATTATGTACATAAATATTTATGCGCTTGCAATCAAACGAAACGAACACAAATTGAAACAATGTTTCAGAAATTTGCATAAATATTTTATACAAAATTCTGTTGCACTTTTGAGTTGTTTTTAGAAGTCAAAGGAAATGCAACAACTAATTAGCATAAATTACACACACACACACACACGCACACACACACACACGCACGCACACTCATACACACTGCTAATGAAAAAAAAAAAATAAACAAAAATACGTTTCGAATTGCAGCACAATTAATTTGCAATTATATATTAATTATCATAATGCATTTGCATT
Source organism: Drosophila koepferae (assembly GCA_030914345.1). Taxonomy (NCBI): domain Eukaryota; kingdom Metazoa; phylum Arthropoda; class Insecta; order Diptera; family Drosophilidae; genus Drosophila; species Drosophila koepferae. The sequence goes on along the minus strand of JAUESR010000196.1, from coordinate 13,037,672 downwards.
ATTTGTTATTAAATGTTTCGCAAGCATTTTGAGCTGCATTAAAGTTCAACTTTAAGTACATAAAATTTTGGATGGATGCATTAGTCAGTTGATAAGTTTAAGATTATATCATTAATAAAAAAAAAAAAACAAATTACAATTGAATTTGAATTAAAAATATATTTATATTTATATATTTTTTTTAAATTAATTTTTTAATATTATTATTTAGTTATTTTTGTTTTACTTTGTTTACTACACAACACAACAAACATCTAGAATTTCGTGGGCTTATCATTTGGTTAGCGTTCTCATAAGTTAATTTTAATATTATTTTTTTTTTTAAGTTTTTGTTTTATGCTTTGATTGTGGCCGTTAGGGGGGATGGGCTAGAAGGGAGAGGTTGGCGAAGGGCGGGGCCATTATTACAACCGAATGTTCATTTAGCTGTCTACACAGAGCTCGCTCATGTATTTATCATATGAAATCATATATAAGTATATATATGATGTATATATATATATATATGCATGTGTGTAACTAGATGTATGTACAAATCTAAATTTCTTTTGTTTTCTTTTTAAGTGCAAATGTCGACTTGGATGGAGTTTTCTTTTTTTTTTTTGTTTTCTTTATCTTGGGAAAGAAACAAATAATGATATAATTGCATCATAATTAGTAAAAATAAAAGAGGATACAAATTGTATAAGCGCAGCGGCAATTAGAGCTTTCTCCCTTTCTCTCTCTCTCTCTCTGGATTTGCTGCGATCTGCGCGCTGTGTTGTGTGTCTTACAGACAACTTCAAGCACTCCATATAGATATGAATCTCTCTATATGTATATATATATATATATAATAAAGGCTAATCAAGAAACATATATTCATATATATGCAAGTTGGACGAATGTGTTGAAGGTTTAAGGAAGGTAAAGGTTCGATTTTGTTCATCTTTTCTCTGTTAGTTTTTGATTTTTTTTTTTTTAGCAAACAAAATGTATAGCTCGCTTGGACGCAATAAAAAGTGTTGTAAAATGGCAAAAATGAGTGGGAAACAATTCAATGAAATTTGCCAAGGGTTCGTGTGTGAGCGTGTTTAATGTGCTGTGCTACGTTTTTTTTTATACTCTGTTCCCAAAGGGAAAAAGAGTATATTGGTTTTTTTTTTGCTTTCGCTTGCGCTTGTTATCAAAACGTTATTCTTGGGCATTTCAGCCAAGTTGCGTATTCAATATTTGTATTTTGTTTTAGTATTTATAATTAGCTTTTAGCAGTGTTGATAAATGTTTAGTTTTTCTTTTCATTCTTTTTAGCTTGAGTTTATAATTTGGAGTTAGTTGTAATCGTGAACTAGTCGCTTCGCATCTATTGCCTAGGCATTTGTCTTCTATCAGCATTTCGCTCTTGTGACTCCGTTGCTAGCAGTGCCAGTTGTGACGTCACTAGCTCAAGCATGTTGGCTGAAGCATGGCATGTATCATGTATGCGTGTATGCATGTAAATATATATATGTATCTATATATGTATATGTATTTAAAAAATTGGCTTCACTTCTCATCGGCAAGCGCTTCGCTAATGTTGCTCGCTGCTCTCTCGCTCTCTCGCTCTCTCTCTCTCTCTCTCTCTCTCTCTCTCTATCTGTCTGTCTCGTTTGTCTGGTTCATACCTTTGGCCACTTGGTTTCATTTTGTTTCACTTCAGCTCGTCTCGTTTCATATCATTTTCATGCGCTACGTTTCAATTTCAAGCGTTCCTCTTGTTTTGCTTTTGTGTTTAATTATTTTTTGTGAGAACTTTTGCTACATTATTATTATTATTATTATTTAAATTATTATTTCAGTAAATTATTTATTATTATTATATTTTTTTAATTTTTCTTAACTGCTTATTGCGTTTTATAAACACTAACTTGTCATTTTTATATTAATTTCTGTTTGTTTTCTTTATCGACTTTTTCATACTTATTAAAACTACTCAACTTAAGCCGATTGCTTGTTGTGTTTTCTCAATATTTTTGTTTTTTTTTGTTTTTGTTTTTGTGTTTGCCATCCGCTTGTGTCATTGCTGTAACTTAGTCAACTAGACGCCGTATAACTAGTAAAAAAATGTGTTTTTGACTGGCTCACACCAACATACTAGGTAATATATGCTATATATTAAGTAATACTAGACAAAAAAAAATATATGTATATAGTTTCGTTTGCTTACTAGCCTAGAATTGTAAATGTCTATCGATCGAAAAACGAAAATCAAAATACAAACAAACAAACAAATACTCGTATCTCTGTCTCTCTTTGCACGTAAATACATCGTTGCGTTCTCTTTCCATCTAGACTTGACTTGCCTGCCCAAGCTAGCTAGCTAGCTCGCTCGCTCGCTCGCTCTCTCCATTTCCAATCCATTTTGATTCAGCTATTCTTGTGGGTGTGTGCGGGTGTGTCTATGTGTGGGTGGCTTAGTAGCGCTGCTGATACTCATGATGCCAGCGATTGAAATCAATGTGGAACACAATTATGGAACCAGTTGATAAACCAGCGAGCAAATATCTGCAGAAGAGACAGAGAGAGAGGGAGAGAGAGAGAGACAAAGAGAAGAAAGAAATAGAAATAGAAATAGAAAGAAAAGAAACATAATATATCAATCAGTAATGAGTAAATCTACCTTAGAGCTGCCTGCAAGTACTTACTTCTGATCGTGAGTGAGAGCCAGCGAGCGTATGCCCGCATTGCAGGCGGGGAAGGCGTAGAGCGGTGCCAGATTGAAAGTGCGCCACACCTCGACAATGCCGCGATCTCCGGCGGTCATCAGATACTCGCCATCACGCGAGAGCAGCATGCACTGTGATAAAGATCAAGAGAGAGAGAGAGAGAGAGAGAGAGAGAGAGAGAGAGAGAGAGAGAGAGAGAGAGAGATGGGGAAGATCGAATGCATGAGTACCAAGCGTTAAATGGATTTGCAGCCAGGCCTAGCACTCACCTGCAGATTGTCGTTGTGTGTCTCGTGGCGCAGCTTCTTGCCATTGATGGTATAGGCCGCGACATTGCCCTTGTCATAGTTGATGACTATGAAGCCCTCGCGCGACATGGTTATCAGCTCTGGCGAGTGGAAGTCAACGGGCGGATCCAGTGAGCGCAGCAAGTCACCAAATGTTGTGTGTATCAAAACAGGGCCGTCTATGCAAGAGAATAGAAATCAAAGGGAGAGAGAGAGGGAGAGAGGGAGAGAGGGAGAGAGACAAAGAGGGACGTTAGTTTGGGTTAGGTTAGGGCTGACTAGCGAATAGAACTTACTTGTTGAACCCGAAACGACAAGTCCAAGCTCAGCGCTGATGACGACCGAGGTGACAGCCTGCTCGTGACCCGTTAGAGTGGCACGTGGCGTGGGCACATCTCCCTCGCCGACAATGCTCTGGGTGCGGGCATTCCAATGCCAGAGCAGCACTGTGCAATCCGCCGAGCCGGAAGCTATATAGCAATCCGAGGTAATGTTGCACTCGCTGCGAGCCATGCACGTGACAACGCCGAAATGCCCAAAGACAATTTGAACGATTTTCGCTGAATAGGAAAAGAAAGAAGAGATATAGATTTAGGTTTAGGCTACTAATTAGGTATCGTCTCAGAGAGGAAACTCGATAAGTAGCGTAAGGTTAGGGTTAGAGTCGAGTGAATGAGAGAGAGAGAGAGAGAGAACACTCACCTGTCTCTGTTGCAAACACGCGAAAACTGTTGTCCCAGAAGCCGCAGGCAATGAGGAAACGACTATCCACGGTGGTCACAAAGCAATTGGAACGTATCTTAAGCATTTGGCTAAAGTTATCGCCCAAATGGCGACGGCTCACCGCATGGCTGTTGTTGTTGGTGCCGTGAACAGCTAAAGAGTAACACAGGGAGAGAGAGAGAGAGAGAGAGAGAGAGAGAGAGGGAAAGGGAATCGATAGAATCCAAGGGATAGAGATGAGTTAACCCTTATCTACTTACTCAGCACTGGATCAATGGTTAGCGGCTGATTGGAGCCAGGCGATTGCGGTGACTCAGCATAGCTGGGACTCTGGACGGATGCGGTGTAGTTGCAATTCCAGCGATTCACCGCAAACTGATGGCCAGCGGTCACCGTGACGACGGACGGCAGCGATAGCTGCGGATACGTGTTGGCCGAGATGTGTATGATGGGTGAGTTTTGATAGAACTTGAGCATCTGGCATAGATCCTCGGGCATGGCACTGAACATCATGGGCGACAGATGCATGGCCGAGCTGCGCGGCGGATGTGGCTCCATCAGCAGCTGGCTGGGCGTTTGGCCAAAGTTTCGTATTTGATTCTCGACAGCCTCGCGCATCACCGGATCGAGCACACCGTCCAGATCGACGCTGCCCTCATAGGTGAGATAGTAGAACACGTTGGTGGCCCGGATCGCCTCAGGTCCGCGCTGCTTGTAACCGAATATCAGATCGATCCACTGATGCAGCTGACAGGACACGAACTCCGACTCGAGAGCCATGCGATTGATGCGCACAAACTCCTCGGGAGTTTTGGCCCATGGGGGTAGCTCGATATCATCGACCAGGGCGCCGTCCTCACGATGTCCCAGCCTGTAGCCGGACGCATTGTAGAACATCTCCGGCAGGAAATACCATTCGGGTATCAGTTCCTTAACATCGGACGTATCGCGCTGGCAATTCTTCCAGCTGAGTGAAACGGACGAGAACAATCGATCGGGATAATCGAATTTGCCACCCTGCAGTGCCAGGAACATGGACGTAAATGGCTCCACGCGCACCAGCCAATTGAGGGTGAATGCGGCGGTCGAGTAGTGGGTGCCGTAATGGAATGGCGGAATTGTATCGCTGTCCCAGCTCTCGTAACGCTCCTCGAAGTAGGCACGACGGGATGGATTTAGTGCGCCAATGGGCTTCGACAGATCCCGATAGTTGGAGGGCAGGCTAAGGTCCAGATCCTTGGAATCGTAATTGGTAAGCACCCAGGGAAAGATCGGATACTGGTTCAGATCGTTGTATGTGCGGCCGGCGATCGTATTGAGGAACATCAAGTACTCAAAGTTGGAGATTTCCCGTCGCTGCCATTTCTGTGTCATGTTCGAGTTGCGCATCAGCTGGCGCGGCGACATCATCGAGGCTCGGCGAGTCTGCGGTATGCCGTACTTGATGCCGACGCCCACGCGTGGCAGCGCCTTGATCACCTTCTTGACGGTATGCTGATCGGGAAAGGCGAACAGAATGGAGGTGCGGCTGGCCAAGAAGATCTCCAGCGCGACGTTCTGCAGCAGATAGCGACGCGAGAAGATGGCTCGCACCTCGGAGAAGTACCATTTGCCATGGAGATGGTCACAGTACTTGAGTACCTCGGCATCGATCTTATGAAACTCTGGGTGATCCTCGTCCACCTCAAAGAACATCTCGGTGCTGGTGATCGAGACGGTGCCGGGCGCTACCAGTCCAGGCGCTATCAGACGCGCCTTGGTGCTGATGTTGACGGGTCCGGTCAGATCCAGATCGAGTTCTCGATCCTCGATCAGCAGCTCGGCATCGTCCAGCAGCTCGCTGTTGTGCTGCGACGATGGATGCGCCCGGGACACCGCAATCTGTGTGTGGAACTCGTCGCGCGTCTGCAAGATCGCATCCTCCGGCGCACCGTTCTCAAGTGCCGCCTTCAGCGTGGCCTGCGGATGCGAGGAGCCGCGTGGATTTTGCACCATGCGCTTGCGACGACGAGCATCGTCCTCCCAGGCATCCAGTTTCCAGTAGGTGCTCTTCGCCAGCGGTCCAACGGTCGCCGTCAGCGAGCTGGTGATGGAGCCCAGGCCATTAGCATCGCCCCAGGCGCCATGCCGATTGCACATGATGTTGCGCACTTTCTCCAACAGACGACTGGCGATGACATTGTCTCGACGGCGTGCGGCTGTGATCAGATGATCGCACATGCGCTCCTCCTCGCGCCGCTCGAGCAGCGTCTGGGCGCACTGCGACTCGAAGTCGGCATGCTTGAGCACATCGTCGGCGCGCATGCGGTTCAATATGAACTCAGCCTCGTTGGCCACGCGCACAATGTGATCCTTCATGGCATGGGAGAGCAGGCGGCCCTCGTTGATCAGCTCAATGAAAGCAAGGCCGGCATGCTTCTGCAGGCTGTTTTGCCACTCCTGTGAGCAGAGCAGCATGACCAGCTCGACGACGGAATGCGAGTTCTTGAATGTGGTCAGCCCCTTGCCCTCCATCAGCAGCTCCTGACCGTGCGAGCCGACCAGCGTCTTCGAAAGGAATGGGGCAAAGTCTACCATTATTTCGCGCAGCAGCGGACACACAGGACCCAGAGCTATCTCCAGCTTCTGCGTGAGGCTCGCCTCGCGCGACGGCGTCGTCAGCGGTAGCTGGGCAACCAAAGCTGGCGGCTTCATGGGCAGCTCATCGGGTCGCGTGCGCTGCTGCTGCTGTTGCTGTGTGCCAGGCACGGTGTTCGCATTGCCAGCACCGCCAGAGGCAACGCCTGCACCGCCCACACCATAACCGTCCGGCACACGCACCACCGATATCTCCGAATCGGGCTTATCGCCGCGTTCACTGCCCATGCCCAGTCGTGAGATACCCTGTTGCTGCTGTTGCTGCTGCTGCTGTTGCTGTTGCTGTTGCTGTTGCTGCTGCTGCTGATGCTGCTCGTGCTTGGCACCGTCGCTGCCATCCACTAGGCCAACAACGAGTCCAGCACTGGCCGCTGCCTGCACAGCTGCATCCTCATTCAAATTCACATCCGTCCAGCTCTCGTCGTTCGAGTGGCTCGGCTTGTGATCGTCAGCCAAAATATCGCTGGACGACTCCACTTCGGGCACCTCGTTCTCCGTCGAGTTCATGTTCAGCGAGACCACATCCGAGTCCACGCTCTAAACGGTTCAATGAATACATAAGAATAAAAATCATGTATATGCATAAATAGATATAATAATAAGCAGAGGTGAGAGCCAAATTGGAAGCTTTTGGTTTGTGTGGGTTTCACATAACGAAAACAGTGGACGATCAAATGGTGCTGGGGTAGGTGAAGGGGGTGGTGGGAGCGGTGCGAAGTGTGAGACATTTCAGAGTTAGTGCTGCATAACTATTTATATATATTACTTGGTGCTGTTATCGATAGTCGATAGGTTGTGTTCTAGACCGACTTATCGGCGATGATCGTAGTACGCCTATATTCCAATACTGTTTATGATTTCGATAGCCGATAAATTTAGATTATCGATTACAAAGCAGATTTGAAGCATTAAATCTCTCAGATTATCATTTGCATTTGTCTACTTCGCTATCGATAGTTATTCATTTCGTTTACCTATATATAGATAGTTTTCGATATTTAGCTATCGATAGTTATCATATACATACGATAATTTCGATATTTAGAATGTGCATATCCTTATTTAAATATCAATGGATGGTTATCTTTTGACTACTTGGCTATCGATACTTATCGATAGTCAACATTTACATATCAATGTCCTACGATACTTGTGCAGCACTACAAGTTCCTTCATTATATTTGCTGTGCTGTGCGTGTGTGTGAGTGTGTGCGTGTGCACGCTCGTTTCGGTATCATTTGCACATTAATTATGCACCCTGAACAATAAATCAAAGCTCCAGTGCGCAAAGCAAAGCTCATCTGCCGCCCAAGTCCTGTTGACCACGTCCACGTCCACGTCCTCTCACGCTCTTGTCAACACATGCATTTGTCAACGCCACGCACAAAATGTTATCTACAGATCTCTATATAGAAAACTAACCCCCCCCCACACACATCCTGTTTGACTATGATTTGCATAAAAGGCAATCCAAAGCATTCCCTCTCTCTCTCTCTCTGTCTCACTCGTTCGCCTCATCTCTTTCGCTCTCTGTGCTGGCGCTTAAACAAATTTTGCCATTACGTAACTCAGCTCATCCGAAAAGCATTAGCCAGAGTGGACATCGCGGACAGACGCTAGGGGGCGGTTGTGAATGATGGCCGGAGGGGGGGGGGGGGGGGGGGGGGGTTTGTATGGCGGAGGCAGGTTATGGAACGGATATGGCCATATGACAGAATTTGTTAAAGCGTTTGACAAATGTCAACTGTCAAACACAAATGTTGAACAGCAACGGGCAGACTAGGTGTTAACACAGCTGTTTCCACGTATGTGTGTGTGCATGTGTGTGCATGTGTGTGTATGTGTGTGTGACAGCTGTTGCGCCTAAGCAATATGCTGCATATGCTTTTAGAATGTTGGTGCAGCAACTAAAATCAATCGCCTTTTGTTTGGCCAGAATTTCACTTGTGGCCCCCAATCGAATACACACAGCATCAAGTGTGTCTGTGTGTGTGTGAGCTACATGATTAACTGTTCGTGTGTATGTGTGTGTGTGTGTGTGTGTGTGCGTGGAGTACAGCGAAAGCAGAACAGGATTTGCTATATTAATAATGCAAGCAGTTCATTAAGAACCCAAAACCGGAAGACGGCACGTCGTGACTGCCACACAATAAAAGCTACTTCTTAGTGTGCCTGTGTGTGTGTGTGAGTGTGAGTGTGAGTGTGTGTGAGTGTGTGCTCGTATTCTAGTTTGTAACACTAATTGCATACCATATACATAGACATTAACATACATAAATCACAGAAGACATACAAACAAATCCATGAGACACACAACAAATCACGTGGCGCACGCAGCCAAATCAAACTTGAGTGCTGTGAGTGTGTGTGCTGTGTGTGCTCTGAGTGTGTGTGTGTGCGTGTGTGAGTTGTGTGTAGGCGCGGACTTCCGTAGAGATTGCCTAATGATTTATTGATTGCATTTAATTGCAATTCAATTTGTATTCCCTTTTCTTTTCTCTTTAGCAAATCAAACAAATCCCAACGAAAACAATGAAAAGAGTGGGTATGCCCGGCCCATAGATGCCCTGTACAGCGAATTTTTCAGCTAGTCAATAATGATGTTGAACTGTTTTAAGTTGAGTTTATAAAGTTGTAGCTGTCTGGTAAAGAACTTGCGAAGGGAGTATAGAAGCTCTGCTATGAGCTCAGCTTTAAGTTTTCTTATAGAATATATGTATATATTATTATATAATATACATTAAATTCCAACATATGTAATAATAAAATTCCTGTATAATAATAGTTGAGTAACAAATACGAATCGAAGATCAGAAATCTAAAGAAACTCTTTAGCAAGGACAGACAGACAGACTCAGGACTCGTGGACTTGACTCCATGAACTGCTATGCCATATCTCAGCTATAAAAAACCTCTCTTATGTATATATGTTATGATTTGTCAGTTTCCATATTTTCTGTGATTACTAGCCACAATTTCCCTGCGTTGTTGCTCTCCTATTTTCTTAGAGTCCAACCTCTCGAAGTTGCTCAAGAATAAACTCGAGTCATCACATAGACCTGCCTACTTGGTCTCTCTGAGCAACACCAGGCAGACTACGTGCAGCTGCAGCTATATTCGTCTCACTCTCATGAAATACCAATTTGAGTTTATCAGGAAGCGTTTAGCCAACTTGGGTAGAAACTTTCAAATCTACTCTAACACGTTATATACGTGCTAGAACATATATATAAATATTTATCTATATTTATTTTGCTCAAGATTATTTATTTTAAAAGTTTTCCAAGTTCCACTCTTGATATATTACAGAGCTTCAAGTTTCTTCCTGCTCGGTCAGAGCCAGCAAAATCCCAAGTTAATTAGTTTAGCTTTAAGAGTGCTGAATGCATCAGTTGTTGTTGTTTGTTGTTGCCACAACCCGAATCATTATCTGCAGCGTCTTAAGGTTCATTTAGAGAGTTGATCAGCTGCGGAAGCTGGGGATTACTTGTGTGGCCAGCCGTAAGTCCGCTAGATAAGTTGCATGGCAAATATGCAAGCTGACAGTGCATATTGAGGGCAAATGTTGCATTGTGTTGGTTAATTGATTGCATTGCCAATGCATTGGCTCATTGCTGCAATATTGATTGCATTAATGCGCACGGCTCAGCACGGCTCAGTTAGTCAATGCCGTTGCCTGTTTGCCTCTGCAATTATGCAATGTCACATTTGGTTAGGCCACAAAAGTAAAGAAATTAAATTACAAATTGACAGCGAAGACAGAGAGAGGCAGGTAGTGGGAGAGAGACAGACAGAGGAGAGTTGAAAACAATATGAAAAAAATCGATATAAAAATTGTGAAAAACATGTTTCGTTCACACGAATCGAACAAAGGCCACGAAATTGTGCGATATGAAAATGGAAAATGGCAAATGGAAAGTAAAATAAATTTCACATGATTTGTGTGCTCTGTGTGCATGGAGTGGATTCACTGTGTGCTCTGTGTGGGCGTGGCCTGTGCACTAATTAACACACGAAATGTCAACAAACGTTATGAACTCGTCAATTATATATGTATGTGTATCTGTGTGTGTGTGTGTATGTGTGTGTGTGTGCATAATAGCCTTGCAGAGAGTTTTAATCTTGCAATTATTTGCAGAGCAATTTATATATTCACAAATATATAGGAATTTAAACCGAATCATATCAATTGATAAATGTGTTCAAATAGCGATTGGGCAAGCAAATGCTCATTAAGTGCTTCTTGATTCGACTCTCTGATTGCTTTCAATTATGCTCCTGACTATGTTTTAGTTTGCCGTTCTTGCATGCAGCTGGCATTTGCTTACCCAGATTTCCAAGTTTCTCGCTTCTCTCTGAATTCGTCAAATGAATGCAAATGTATTTGCTTAACCTTTCACTTTTTCCTGTATTCTGTTGCCTTGTCTCTCGCTTTGCTTCACTCTCAACTAAGCTTTTCGCTTCTCTCTTCTTCATTGATGCTTCTCTCTTAACTTAGCATGTCTTCCTCTTCTCTGATCTGCTGCCTTTTACTAAGCTTCTCTCTTCAACACATTCTATAGCACTATTCATGTTTCTTTCTTTATTTTAATTTTACAGTTACCCAGACTTTTAAGCTTCTCGCTGCTCGTTTCTCGATTATCGTTTCTCTTTGAATTCGTCTTATTCACGCTTCTATCTTTGTGTAATCTTTTACTCTTTTCCTGTATTCTGTTGCTCTTGAATGCCTTGTCTCTCGTTTTGCTTCTTCACTTCCAACTTAGATTCTCTCTTCTCAATTCGGCTTACTAATATTCATGCTTCTCTCTTAACTTAACATGTCCTTCCTTGCCTTTGCTTTGCTTGTGATAGCCTTAGCACTTTACTAAGCTTCTCTCTTCAACGTCTCTTTTCTCTCTGCTGTTCGTGCAGTTGTTGCCTTTACCTTTACGACTGCCTTGCTTTATAGTTAGTGAATACTCAATCTTACTGCCTTGCCCTATACTTAACGACGCTTCTCGCTTCCCTATAATTTGCCAACGCCTTTTGCAATGCTTCTTCCTTTGACGGCAATTTGCTTATTACGTCGCCTTTGTCTTCGCTGTTTGCTCTGTCCAGTGTTAAGTAATACCTTGGCCTGCACTTAACTACGCTTCTCGCTTCTCCACGTTTTTCACTTCACAATTAATTATGTTTACTACTCTTGTTACTCCACTTTCCCCGAGCTACACATCCTGCCGCGCCTCGCCTCGCCTCGTTTGCCTTTTGCTGCCTCGCTTCAATGCATTTGTTTGTTGCCTCAGCATGAATTATGCCTTAATACTTTTGTTTCTTTTTTACTACTAGAACTCGCTTCTCTTTATGCTCAACTAGCCGCTGGGATCAGCTGTGTAACTTATTGTTTTGCTTATCCTTTTACAACTTTTCTCAACTAGCTACTTAATTGAGCTGCTTCTTTGGGCATGCTTCAGTTAACTTGAAGAGGTAATTGCTTTTCGCTTATATTAAATTCTCAACTATGCATCTCTCTCTCTCACTCACTCCCTCTCTCTCTTTACTTGGCTTGGTTTTTAGTTGAGTTTTAGCTACTTTTTGATTTGTGGTTTCTTCTTATATTAAGCAATTTCAAGGTGCTCCACTGCAAGACTACTTGGTATTTTGGTATATTTTTCAGTATTTTTGAGTACATACTTCAGGTGCAACAAGATGTGAGTCTTTAGGTGATTGACAACGGTACGAAATGTGTTTGTTTGTACGTATGTGTGTGTGTGTGTGTGTGTGTGTGTGTGTGTGTGTGAGGTGAGTTGACTTCAATTGTTGTTGTTGTTGTTGTCAAATTATTGCAGTATTTTGCAGTATTTTTTAAGTTTTCTTTTTTAGTTTTTTTACTTTTACCTTTGGTAATTTTTGTGGAACCATTGGCTTGGGAGGTGACAATGGTTGTTGTTGAATTTTAATAGAATCTTTAGTTGATTTTACAGTTGTTGTTGTTGCGGTTGTTGTCTTAGTGTTGTTGTTGTTGTTGTTGTTATTGTTGTTCTTGTTGTTCTTGTTGTTGTTGTTAATATTATGAGCCTGTGACATTTTGTTTTGATTGATTTGCATCGTTTTAGTGTTTTGATTTTGATAAGAAAAACATGCAAATGAATTGGCTTCACTGCTTCGTTTTTTTTTGTTTATATGTTTTTTTATTATAGCTATCTACAATTTAATACTAAGCTCTAGACATACACTCAGCCATACACATCTCACTGCTCGTACAGCTAAAATGCTAATGCAGAGTTTTCATTCATCATGCAAAGTGAACTGAAATCCAACTTATAACTAGAAACCTTAGCTTAACCCATCCCAGCAACAGAAACCTGTCCTCTGGCATCACATACTCACACTCACACTCGCACTCAAACACTCACACCTAGAGCCATAGATCGCTTCACTCACCTTTATCGATGGCGGTCCACTCGAGTGGGAATCATTGTCAGCGAGCACCGACGGATTGTTCTCGTCGACGACAATAATCTCGTAGTCGCTGTCCTGAATCTGACGGCCGCCTGTACCAGAGAGAGAACGAGATTGCAATTAAAGCGAGTTGAATATAGTTATATATTTATATATATATATATTAGGATATACATATATAAATAGATGCTAGATAAAAAGCATAATTTATATAGATCTATTACGTTTCATTAGGCACACAAAATCATAGTAATAATAATAGTTGTATATAAGCAATTCAAATATGTTCTCTAACAGTTACATCAATCGAACTGTGCCACAGCACTGGACGAATATACAAAAAATAATATAAATACAATATTATCCGCTAAATACATTAAGCTAGAATATATGCTATATATAGAAGTGTAAAGGCAAAAAAAAAAAAAAAAAAGAGTTGTGAATATATTTAGAAATATCCAATGAGACAATTCCTTGACAACCTGTTAAATTTGTCAGCTAATTTCTTAAAGCTTTTGTCAGCTATATGCAAAGTGGCAACGCTTCGCAAGGCGTTGCCATGTGGGCCCAAAGAAATGGAATGGTAAATGCAAACTCAAGCTCAAGTCTTGACAGACAGTTGCTTAAGAGCAACAGACTTTGACAGCATGTTAAAGTGTTTGTTAAAACTAGACTGACAACAATAACATTATCAAAGTTGATTTCGAATTGCCTATCAACTGGCACAGAGACAGAGATAAGACATATTTTTGTTAAATCCACAAAGATCTTAACGAATAAAGCCAACTTGAGCTATGGGACTAAAGGTTAAAGCCATTCAAAGTGCTGACACTCTAATGGACACTGCAAGAGTTGACAATTTATTATGGTATTTGAAAATGTGTTATACAAGAGTTAGAGTGGGAGTGGGAGAGAGTGAGTTAGGGGTAGAGAACAATATTCTAGTTGCCTGACACTTTTGAGGTGTGGAAATTGTTTGAGTTTTGCATTAATTAGTCAAATGGCTTTGACTGCATGTAGTTGATGTTCAAGAGCTCAAATTTGCATACCTAAGCACACACATACACAAGGACACAAGCTGACCAAAATGAGAAACAGACAGACAGTCAGAGCGAGAGAGAGAGAGAGTGAGAGAGAGAGAGAGAGGGAGAGAGAGACAGTATGCATAGCTTAATAGTTGGCAACTGCTTTCAACAGCATTTGCTACTTTTTTCTTTATGGCATCTAAAGTGCTGCAAACTAATCTGGCTAGCTCAATCTCTGCCTCTGTCTGCCCCTCACTCTCTCTCTCTCCCTCTCACCCTCTCACTCTCTCTTGAACTCATATCAGCTGCATTGTGCACGCAGCTGCTGCTGTGCATTTGAATTCCTAATTCACATTGCTGCCTCACCCATGGCCACAGCCATCTGCTGGTTAGTAATTTTGTTATTTGTAAGCTTTCATGAGGTGGGCCTTAAGCCTTTTGTTCGCCCATTGAATTGCAGCAGCAGCAGCTGTAGCCGCCGCAGCAGCCACTGCTGCTTGAATTAATCTCATGGATGCATAATGCAATCGAGAGATATGAAACCTATTTGCAGGTGCGGCCTTTAGCCGGCTCATTAGCGAATTGCCTGGCCTGTGGTTAGCTCTTCTGCCCATGGCCATTGTCCAAAATTGCTTTTCAGTGTTGCTTAATGTCTTAATTGAAATTTATGCGCGGCGCTGTTAAGTATGCTACACTTTTTTTCATTGCCTTTCGCCACTCGCCGCCCTCACACTCGCTTGCTTAATTTGTAATAATTTCCCAGTGCGGCGATTTTTCACACATAGAGAGAGAGAGGCAGAGAGAGGGAGGGAGAGACTGTGAGAATTATGTGCAGGCCACAAATTACTTTTGTTTCAACATTGTAAACGTGTTATCGGCTCTTACAACTGCCCCTGCCTCACCCCCCCCCCCCCCCCTCTCTCTCTCTCTCTCTCTCTCTCTCCCTCTCTCCCCCTCTCTATCTGGTATACAGTCTGTCGCCCTTTCTCACTCTCAGTCACATAATTTATATTCGTGTTGGCTTTGCCTGCCTTTATTTTTTTGCGACTAATTTACATTTTTGTCGCTGCCATTAAAAAATTCTCTCTCTCCCGCTCTCTCTCCCGCTCTCTCTGTGTGTGTGTCCAGGCAGTAATAAAAAGCAAAAAAAATAAGTGTAAGAAGAAGAGCAGAGAATTGCACGCGTGCCGCATGTCGTTCGCCATTTTTTATGGCCCAATATTTTATATCCGTCTAGCAAAATAATAATAAATGCTGAAAATACCTTTAATTCATTTTTATGGTATGGAAAATTAACGAATTAGACTCAACTTCTTCGTGCTGTCAGCTGGCTCTATGTGTAGCAAATGAAGATAAATGAAATGAAAATTGTGCTGACAGCACAGGAAAATGACGAGTAAAAGCCGCTGGGCAACTGGGCCGCCTCCTGCCAGACACTCCTGCTTTACTTCTCTAAAATTCCCAGCGCTAACGGGACTCTGTGTCAAAAATATGGCTGTCATTGTGGCTGCACTGCACGCTGTGTGTGTGTGTGTGTGTGCGTGTGTGTGCGTGTGTGCGTGTGTGTGTGCGTGTGTGTCTGCTATGTCTAGTAACAAAGATAGATTGCACTTTTTAAAAGCATAAATGGATAACATTTTGCCGCATGACCTCACACAACAACAGCAGCACACACACACACACACACACACATACAAACTGTGTTTTGTTTATCATTCGTGTCTTTGTCATTGTGAACTGCAAATTAGCAAACGTCGTTTTTCAAATCAAAACCATAAATCGAATCAACAATTTAGGCAAGAAAAAAAAAAAAAAAAAAGAGATGCAGAAAAAAAATCGAAAACAAAGCCAATCAAATTTAACATTCAATCAAATAATTGACTTTCGGTACAGCATAATTGTATAAATGGCATTAAAATAAAATCAAATTGTTTTTCAAATAAATACACATACATATACATATATATATATATATATATATATATATATATATATATATATATATATATATATATATATATACATATATATATATATATATATGTATGTATATATGTGTGTGTATGTGTGTGTAAAAGTAAATTGTGCATTGTGCAGCTAAATGTCAAACAATTCAATGAGATTTATTCAAAACTATAATAGATGATGTCCCCGAGCTCAAGTGGAGTCAGCCAAGCGAAAACACTGCGCAACAAAATTTCGTATTCAATTTGACTGCGACAGCAATCAAAAAAATGCATTAAATAAATCTAATAAATATAATATTTTTATATATTTTATTTATAAATATATTTCATGTATTTTAAAAATAAAATAAAATATTTAAACCAAATATGACTGAGACTGAGAGAGAAAATTTTAGACGGCTTAATGGAAAACTATTTTTGGCATTGCTTTGCTAGTAATCCAGGAAATAGATTTGCAATTTCATTTATTTTGCGGAAAAGTCTTGATAATTTCCATAGATGCAAGTGCAACTCAATTTTCTGTTATAAATTTCTTTTAGAGATTTCCAAGAGATAATTTTTGCTATATAAATATTAATGACTCTTTGAGTGGGCGCATTTTAAGAGGTTTTTCTATTCTGTTGTTCTATTGCTTGTACATCAATTTCAATAAGAATCATATATGCAAACTGGATTTTAATTTTCATTTAAAATTTTTCAATTTATTTCTATAGATGTCTGAGAGAGTTTATCTCTCTCTCTGTATATAGAGAACTGTCTCAGTTGCAGCAAATGGAATTCCAGCTCTATTACTCGCTACTGAGTTAGTTTAAGCTCATAAATTGGCTGGATTCCGCAAAGATATGAGTTCGCAGTAAATAAATGCCTAGAGACTCAGAGTGAATGGCCTCAGCGCAATGGGGAAGGGGTTGTGGGTGGGGGCGGGGTTAGGTTGGTAGAGAAGGCAACTAAGAGGATTGTTATTATTGAAGCATTTCGCCGCTTCGATTGATTAAATAATTCAATTCAATTCCAATAATAATAATAAAATTAATAATAATAATAATAATAAAAAGAAATTGAAATGGGAAACTAATTCAAGCAGATGGCCGAGCACTTGTGTGTTCGCATTTTGCAAAATGCAATTAATAAAATCGAATTAAATGAGCGCAAAATGGCGAACAATAAATGCAAATTAAATTCCATTTTTCAATTCAAATGAAAAAACTAAAAAGCCTACGAAAAAAGAAAACAAATTGAAATTAAAATTAAAATTAGGCTTAAAATCAACGAGCAGCGGGCGAAAAGGCAGCGAGTGAAGGAGCGGGCAGAGAGAGAGAGGGAGAGGGAGAGAGAGGGAGGGAGAGAGGGAGGCAAGAGTGCGTGTAATTATGTCAATTTACACTGAGAGACAATTGCGGGCAATTGTTTAAATACATATGCGGGGCTGTGATGTTAAATAACACACACACACACACACACACACACATACACACACACACACAGACCTAAGCACACCTATACACACAGACACAGTCATACAATTACAAAAGGATTAGCATTAAAAGCACATTTGTGCGTATCTCAAATGTTCGATTCAAAGATATAAACAGCATAAGAGCGAGCGAGTAAGAGGGTAAATGATAGAGACAGAGAGAGAGAGAGAGAGACTCAGAGAGAGAGAGAGAGAGAGAGTACATACATATAAATATATATATATATATATATATATATATATATATATATTTATACAGATGTATGTATGTGAGAAAGCTAGATAGAAGCTACAGCTAAAGCTAGACATTGATAGGCAAATGGTATGAAATGAGTGGAAAAAGCAACGCAAAGCAACGCAACGCAACGGAATGGAACATAAGAATACAATACAAACGCAAACAGAATGGAATGAAACGCAACTAAAACAAAATGGTTAAGAAACAGTGAACAACAAACTACTTTAGTGTGTACGAAACAAAAGAGAAAGAGTGAGAGAGAGAGGGGGAGAGGGAGAGGAAAAGACATCTACCTATATGTAGACATATATATACATATATTTATTATAGATAAGATAGAAATAGTTGTAGAGAGTGAGAGTAACTAATTATAGCGTTTATATATACATAGGATATATATACATATTGATAGAAAGAGATAGATAGATTAAATTGAAATAGTTAAGTTAGAGCGTGAATTAGACTACATACTACGACACTCATA
This sequence comes from Drosophila koepferae, assembly GCA_030914345.1. NCBI lineage: Eukaryota > Metazoa > Arthropoda > Insecta > Diptera > Drosophilidae > Drosophila > Drosophila koepferae. The sequence goes on along the minus strand of JAUESR010000196.1, from coordinate 13,019,715 downwards.
GCGAGCGATACCTGTTCCGGTGCCAGCTACGTTTGCGTTGCGTCCATTGTAGCGATAATTGTTATTGATGGCATTCGTTTTGTATGCAACGCCGCCGACGACGCCGCTGACGCCGCCATCGCTCAATCCCATGCCGCTCATGTTCATATTCATATTCATGCCCACGCCCACGCCCACGCCCACGCCCATGCCCATGCTCATGTTCATACCCATGCCCATGCCCATGCCCATGCCCATGCCCATGTTGCCGCCAGCTGCAGCAGCAGCAGTTGCAGCAGCAGCTGTTGCTGTTCCGCCATTGCGCAAATTGTTGCGCAAATTGTTGCTGCTGTTGTTGATGCTGCTGCTGCTGTTGTTGTTGTTGTTGTTATTATTATTGTTGCCATTGCCATTGCCATTGCCGATGCCGATGATATTGCCATTGCCATTGCCGCTCGCATGTCCATTGAGCAGCGCTCCACCAACACCAACAGCATGATGATGCTCCACAGCGGCCAAGCCATTCTGATGTTGCTGCTGCTGCTGCTGCTCTCCATTCAACTGAATGCCACGCATATAGGCATGTGGATGCGGATGATAGCCACCGCTCATAGTGGTGCCATTCTCCACCTGAACACCATAATGGTTATGCTTGCCATTAAGCAGCTGCTGCTGCTGTTGCTGCTGTTGCTGCTGTTGCTGCTGCTGCTGCTGCTGGTGGCCATTGATCAGCGCATAGTGCGACTGATGGGCATGAAAATGTTGCTGCTGCTTGTGCAGCTGCTGCTGTCGATGCTGCAATGTTGCTGCGGCTGGCACCTGTTGCTGCTGGCCCTGCGATGCCAGCGAAGACAGCGACGAGCTAGAAGCTGGCTGCGATGTGGCCGTCGAACTGGCCGATGAGCTGGTCGAGTGCGTGCCGCCCAGCGGAGGCGGTGGTGATATATTACCCAGCTGATGTTGCTGCTGCTGATGTTGTTGATGCTGATAGTAGGCAGCAGTCATATGATGATGGCTGTGATTGTGTGCCTGATGTTGCTGATGCTGATAATAATGTTGCTGCTGCTGCTGTTGCTGCTGTTGCTGTTGCTGCTGCTGCTGCTGTTGCTGCTGTTGTTGTTGTTGCTGTTGTATTGAGACGTTGCTCATGTGATTTTGATGCGATTCGGGCAGAAATTGCGGATAGACGTGATGCGACCATTGCGGGAACAAGGGACGCGCGCTGGCGGCTTCTATATATATTTATATAGTTGTCGTTGGATTGGCAGGGTTGGCAGGGTTGGGTTATCATACATATATATGTATATACACACACGCATATATATATATATATATATATATATACATAAACACACACACATTGACAGAGAGAGAGAGAGAGAGAGAGCAAAATGGGTTGCGTTGGATTATTGGTGGGAGCGTGGGGAATTTTTTATATATATATATATATATAATTTTTTTTTTGTGGCGTGGCGAGCATTTTTGTTTATGTTTAATTTGGTCATAGATTACATAAGTATTATTATTTTTTTTTTTTTTTTTTTGTATATTTTTTTTTGGTAGTTTATTTTTGTACAATGAATCCGAAAAAGCAGCGTGAAATGAAATTATTAGAAAACGGAACAATGAAAATAACCACAAAATCAACTGAATAATATCTCCAACAATGGACTTGATGAGTGTACTTAAAGCTAATGATTAGGTGGTACGTCTTGAGAGAGTGGGACGGTTGGTGGGTCAACTTGGTGTTGGTTGGGTGGTTGTGCGCCATTTCTAAGATATAAACACACTCGCACACACACACACACACACAGGCAGGCACACACACACACACACACGCACTCACATCTAGACTGCTTGCATTGGAATGATACTAAAATGTGGTGGTGGTGGTGGTGGTGGTGCAAGTGCCGGTGGCGGCGGTGCTGTGTGGTGCCGTATGGTGTTTTGCCGTTAGTGGCGGTGTTGGGTGGTGCTCTTTTAAGCTAGCTAGTAAGTAGTCAGTGGCAGTGATATGGCTACTAGCATTAGCATATTGAAAGACTCGACTAAACGAAATGTAAAAGCCAAAAACTATAATTAAATAACGAAAGAATATAATTAAATGGAACGCAGAAATGAAACAAAAACTATGTAAATTTTATTTCACAGAAGATAGAGAAAGACAGAGAGAGACAGAGAGAGAGAGAGAGAGAGAGAGAGAGAGAGAGAGTCGGAGAGAGAAATATTTATATATAGAGAGCTAGAGAGCTAGAGAGTTTGAGAGAAAAGAGAACCAATAAACGATTGTGTAGCTTTTGGTGCAGCGAACGTAAAGCGAAACGAAACGAAACGGAACGAAACAAAATGAAATGAATTGCAATGAAACTGATACGCAGACAGACACAAAGACAAGCCACAAATGCAAATTAAGAAATGTAAAAAAAAGAAAACGAAAAAAAAAAAAACATGAGAAATGCGAAACGAATCGAACACAAAATTGAAAAACTCGAAACTCGAAACTGGAAACTGAAGAAACCCACCCGAGCATAAGAGTAGACGAGTATATCATATCATTGAGAGAGACTTAAACTAATTGCAAGTCGTGGCAAATGCCGTTAGGTACGAGAATGTTTGATCAGTGCCCATCGTGGGTCTAGAACGTGGAGAGCTCTTAACGTTTAACACTTACCGCTGCCCGCGCTGCGCTGCAGCACCGGCGATTGGCGCTGAATCTGTGGCTCTGCGGGTGGTTCCAGAATGTCACGATATTTGGATACCATCAGCACCGAAATGAAGTAAACGATGGCCAGCGATAGGAATTGCGCTTGTTTCGTTTCCTCCTGTATATAGAGAGGGATACAGAGAGAGAGAGTGAATGAGAGAGAGTGAGAGAGAGAGAGCGAATTATGTGTGAGAGAGGAGTATCAAAGTAGAGTGCAAGGAATAAGAGTGGAACGAGTGGAACGAGTGGAATTGGCACTTACCACATCACGATAGATGACAGCACGCAGACGATTCACGTCCATATCCTGTAGCAACTTCTCAGGATCCTTGACGGGGGATAATTGACCGGTGATTGACTCGACAATGTTCTGCAAGCAGTTCAAGACATTACAGTGCTGCAAAGTGTTCCATGTGCAATTGTGCTCAGCCTACCTTGGGCGACGCCTGAGCGCCACGTATGAGCGCCTGCAGGTGCGCTGCGCCGGGCACATCGCGCGCCAAGGCGCCCACGTTGTAGCGCGTGCGCTCCTTGCACTCGAGGCAGTTGCGCACGGCACAGGTGCAGACGAGACGCAGGCACTGGCGCAAGATGCCGCCGCTGGACATGTTCTTCTCGGCCTCCAGTTCGCCAAAGTTCAGCGAGGTGGCAAAGATCAGGACGTCGGCCATGTTGACCAGACGCTGCAGGAAGGACACGGCCACCTCCAGTGGCATGCCCTGAGTCGGCTCCAGCACATCCAGTTCGGACTGTAATGAATGCCATGGGTTAGCCTGAAGAAGGTAATCGGTTGGGTAACACTTACATTGGGAGATGTTGCGCTGGCTAACAGCGGCAAGAGTCCGCCGCAGGCAATGATCAGATTGTCAGCCAGCTGGGAGATCAAATGCACCGTATTGACCACGAAGATGGCGTTCTCGCTCGAGTTGACAAAGTCGAGGACGCTCTTGGTGGAGTGACTGCGCCACACTTGTATGTCGGTCTCCAGGGAGAAGAGCACGTCGCTCAGCAGGCGCTGGTGTATGTAGGACCATTTGAATTCCGGTATGCGGAACGGCGGACGCGTCGGTCCCGGACTGAACATGGGCCGAGTCGAGCCGGACTTGGAGCGTTGCTGTTTGCCCCCCTCAACGCCGGCTGCGCCGCCTGCGGCTGTAACATGGAAAACTTCGTTCGATCTACGTTCTCGCCGGATTAGGGAATTCTTCAACTTACCGTAATGAGCGCCCTCCATCTGAGCGGCGCCTTCTGCATTGCCAGCGGACGACGCTGTTGCCTGCTGCGATTGTTGTACGGCGTAGTCATCGTCATCGGCATTGGTTGTGTCCTGGGCATCGTCGTCGATATCGGCTTCAGCATCAACGTCAACGTCAACGTCGACGTCGGCATCAGCATCAACATCGGCATCGGCATCGACTTCGGGCAGTTCTTCGAGTCCCTTGTGAGTGTCCGCCTCGATCTTTGGCGTTGTTTGCGTTGTGGAGTCCACCTCGTTGGGCTTCGAGCGCAACGCAACTGGTGCAGCTTCCTCGCACTTGGCCAGTGGCTCAATGGACGACGGCTGCTCGTCGGGCGTTGGTGAGGTTTGTGTGGTCTGCTCAGAGGCAACAGCCTTGACAGTTTCATCCACTAGAGTGTCTAGCACTGCATAAACAATGGCCGGCACCTGATCCTCCTTTGATGCCAGAGGCTGGGGCTGAGCCTGTGCCTCGGCCAAATCCAATGCCGCTTCGACTACCTCATGAACTATTTCTTCGGCGGCGGCAGCTACGCTTGCCTGTTCCTCCTCTTCGACATCTTGCTTGACATCCTGCTCGATATCTTTCTTGACATCTATTTCGACATCTTTATCTGGCTCTGTTGCCGTCACTGTTGCTGTCTCGCTCTCGTGCTCTGCGGCTACCTGCTTTGTGGCTTGCTTTTGTACCTCATTATTGTTGGTTTCAGTTTCAGTTACGGTCTCGGTTTCGGGTTTGAGTTCGGTTGCGGTTTCAGCTGTGGCTGTGGCTGCGGCTGCGGCTGTGGCTTTTGTTTCCGCCTCGGCTGCATCGATTACCTTGTCGATGAGCTGCTCAACAATGTCACGCACCGCTGTGGCCACCACATCCTCTGTCGTCTCATTCAGCTCGGGCTCTGCGGTCTCCGTTAGCTCCTCGCTGCTCAGCGTTGAGCTCAGCTCCTGCTCGGCACCGGCTGCTGTTGCAGCTGCTGTTGGCATCTGGCTGGAGCTGGAGCTGGAGCTAGAGCTGGGACTGGAGCTGTTGCTGAGCTCCAGTTTCTCGTTGTTGTTCAGCTTGTTGGCCGCATCATCTTCAGTCTTTTGATTGGTGGTTGCTCCTGCTGCTGCTTCTGGTGTGTTCGACTCCTGCTCTGAACCCTCTGGGCTGTCTCTCTGCTCTAGCTGCTTTGTTATAGCTTCTGTTGTTGACTGCTCGACGCTTATTTCATTAGCATTCACCTCGGCTTCCGTTGCTTTGTGCTCCGTCTGCTGCTGCTGCTGCAGCTCCTCTGACTCGCTGCTTGTGTTAATATTGTTGTTGTTGTTGTTGTTGAGCAGATTCTTGCTGTTGAGCAGACTCACATTGTCACACTGTGCCGGTGTCTTCTTCTCGCTCTTTAGCACACCCTGCACCACCTCGTTGACGGCCAGCTCGATCTCCTCGTCCTTTAGCACCGACGAGGACTCCTGCAGCACATCGTCGACGACCATTTTGCAGTCATTCAATGCTGCCTCCGACACCTGCAGCACCTGGGCCACATGCTGCTCCACATCGAGCGCATCCTTGGCCGTCGCCAGCTCCAGTTCCTCCAGATCCTCTTCTATTTGCAGCATCTTCTTGAGCGCCGCCTGGCCACCGACAGCTGCCTGCTGCTGCTCAGCTGCCTGCGGCTTCTCCTCCGATGGCGTAGGACTCAGGCTGCCGTTGCAATTGACCGCCGGAGCGCTCTGCAACGCTTCATCCGTTTTGATTTGCTCATTGTACACATCCGAAATATTGGCAATCACCGTTTTGTTGATCGGTTCCTGCTGCTCCGTCGCCTGCGACTCAACTGGATCCGTGTCGCCTGCCTGGCCGTTGCTTGTGCAGACGCAAGAGTCGCTAGGGGCTGCGACCATTTCTTCGCTCAGCTGCAGCTCCTGTGCATCGACATCGACACTCTCCAGTTCCAGCTCCAGCTCTGCCTCCTCCTCCACGGGCGGCACGTCCTCTAGCGAGGCCACAGACACGGCGCCCTTTATAGCCGGCAGCTGTTGCTGCTGCTGCAGTTGCTGTTGCTGCTGCTGTTGCTGTTGCTGTTGCTGTTGTTGCTGAGGAGCGACCGGGCCGTTCTGCTGCTGCTGCAGCTCCTCGCGTTCCCAGCCGCTGATGGTGCTGATGGGGCGGGCTTGACGAAGGGCGGGATCGGTGATGTTGTCGGTGCGCTGTCGCTCGTAGTGCTCGTACATCTGGGCGAACTGCAGCTTGAACTCTTCGTAGGAGACCTTCGAGTGGACAATGGCCAGGGTGTCCACCCAGACGCGCCAGCCGCCGTACTCATGCTTGATGGCATGGTGCAGCAGCATGCGGAACAGGGAGTAGACCATGTCGCTGATCTTCTGCTCCTCGGTGTTCTTCGGATGTATGTAGGCCATGGCAATGAGCCACTCCTGCCAGACGGACATCTGGAGCACAGTGCGACGATTCTCGCGATTGCTGTTGCACAGCAGCGTCATGTCCTGCAGGAAGAGCTTCTTCACCTCGATCAAGGACTCGGTCTGCTTCGACTGGCGTATCAGTGTGGCGACGACCTTCAGTATCACTGCACGGCAATCAGTTGGGATTGGGCGTTGGTTAGGCTAGGTTTGCTGCAACAGGGACTGAGGGTAGGGAATAACTCACTTGGATTTTCCAGACGATAATGGCCCTCTGGCTCCGGATGGCGCGTGTACAATATCTGCTGTGAAATGTGCTCGGTCATAATCTCAAAGAGCACATTGTATGTGGGCAGCGACAATGACTCCTCGTACAACAGCAGACGCTCCGCTAATAACGTGTACAAATTGTGCGGCGACATGACATCGTACTTACGTCTACACCAGCGCGGGTTGAACAACATTTTAGAAGGGGAATAGAAACCAGACACATGCAAAAATTTATGAGCATGTGCATTACACGGCAGTTTGTCAAAGCGGAGAGAACGAGAGCGAACACGAGAATGAGGCCTACATGAGGCCTCCACTCGAGGCCTCCACTCACCTAAAAGCCCATTACTCAGAGCTCAGAGTTCAGAGTTCAGGGCTCTGGGCTCTGGGGTCTGGGCTCTCGGCTAGGCCCATCTTCTATTTCCACTACCCGTTAACCACAATTACCCCAGCCATGGTGCTACTTACTTGTGTGTGCTGCGCGAGAGGAAGAAGCCGAGCAGCTTCAGCGCCTGGAGGCGTATCAATTGACTTTCGGCCGCCAACAGCTTGAAGATGCTGCGCACGCCGTGCTTTACATCGAATGCAGGTACCATTGAGCTCGGATGTTCCGACATCAACGAGATGAGCATCTGCAGTACATCGTGCAGATTCTCGTCCTACGGAATGAAAGCGGTGAAAGCAACTAATTAGTAAGCAGAAAATTCCTAAGGGAACTCACTCGACATTGAACTTAAAGCAGGGTGAGGGTTGGCTAGACCTAAACCGTTTCAGCCCCTTAAAGCTACGTCTGCAGTTTACTCACCTCATGCATGGTGGTCAGATAGTTGAGTATGCTTTGCAATTCATCCTCCTTGACGCCATTGCCGATCATAATGAGCTGCTTGAGGAACAGCAGGATGTAGGCGCGTATGGCCAAGATGTCCTTCTGAGCCGGTCGCGGGCCATCTGCAATTGTCGAACGAATAGTTTGCTCCATCAGAGCCCATACACTCCCCCCAGATGCAGTTAGTCAGTCGTTTCGGCTGAGAGACTCACCCAAACCCTTCGGTATGATGCCGCTCTTGGCACGCGGATTGACAACCCAATAGTAATACTTGAGTGTATGAACTGTCTGGAGGACGGTGCTAACGCGCCGTACATTGCTGTAGATCTGAGTGTCGCTGAGGAACTCGGTGGCCAGGTACGAGTAGAGGCGTGCCTGTACATTGGCTGGCGTATAGATCCACAGGGCTGGATTGAAGAGCACGTGGTCGAGCAGCTGCCACGTGAGAAACGAGAAACAGAACAACTGCGAGAAATTAGTCAAGTAACTTATGCTGTCCTCAGTTACCAGAGACTCGACGAAATTGCAATAGAGTGAAGATGCGAGCGAGCATGAGTGTGAGTAGTGTGCGGGTGTATGAGAGAGTTGATATTTGATAGTTTAGTTGAGTTAGTCAAGTTGATTAGATTGTTGGGTTAGTTAAATAGAAAGAGATATACATCAATAGATGGATAGATAGAGGAGAGAAAGAGAAAGAGAGAGAGAGTGGTAGAGTAGCGCAAATGACATGGTTTTTTTTTTTTTAGTTTATTTGTATACATACGTTTACATGAGTTTCATGTTGATTGTTGTTGTTGTCGATTGATTTGGATAGGGTTGGTATATGTACATATGTATAAATATACATTTATACACATATGTATATATATGGAGATATATGTTTGGAGGTTGTTGGTGGTAGTAGTAGTAGTAGGATTCGATATATAGATACATATATATATATTGAATAACGGTTACACATGCAGCAAACAGCAATCAAATTTGTCATAAAACATAAAACGAGAAATTAACAAACAAATTAATAAACAGTTCATATTTTGAATGGCATTCCAAAAGAACAAGAACAAGAACAAGAACTAAACTAAGCTTAAGTAAATCTAATTACGCTAGATATTCAAAGTTTTTATAGACATATAATTATATAATATTATAATAATATATATTATGATTATGATTATATATTTATGATCTTATACTAACAGCGCTTTGGCTAAGCTAGAAAAGTATGAGCTAAATCGTAATAAAAGATGACTACAAATGTTTATTTATTTAATTAAGACTAGAAATACATGAGATTTGATATTAGATGCAATGCTTATGTCAATGGGCAACTTCAAGGAGAACTTTTGAGTTGGGCATCTCCTCTTTCGAACTCTTTAAAGACAGATGCACAAGTTCAACAAGTTCTTCAATTCATTTCGCTTCTCGCTTTTGCCAACTTCTCTAATTCAATTTACATATTTATTCATGCATTTTGAAATTATTTCAATTAAACATATGATATTTTCCCAGCTAGCTATCAGTTAAATTATGAAATTCTATGGCGTCTAATTGAATTTATTTAAATCATTTCAAATTGAAAAATTCACAATTGCAATGAATTGCAATTGTTTTAATATTCGACAACTGCGCCAACTTTTCGGAAACTTGCCCGAAATTTTAATTGTCAAAAATACACACACACACACACACACACACATGCATGCATATAAATAAATCTATATATATATGCATGTGTGTGTGTGTGTGTGTGTGTGTGGGATATGTTCACACATGACTTGGCTTATGAGGGGCAGCAGCACTTCAATTCAATTCGGACCACTCCATGAAGTGTTCAAACTTTTTGGCGTGGCTCTGCTGCTCCCGTCGGTGGCTTCGGCCGTTGCCAATGGCTGCCGCAAACATAACAATGCAACACCCAATGTGCCCACGTCCAGCGCTGCCACGCTGCCACGCTGCCCCAGCTCACCCAGACCCAGTGCCGACCGTACCGACAGAAGTTTCCCAATTAAAAACTGTGCACGAGTGTGAAATAATAAGGAAGCTGAGCACGAGGGCGCACCCAACAGCTGAAATCCCCCAAAACAACAGATTCAGCAATATGCAAAAAACATTTCGTGGCGAGAAGTGGAAATGCTAAAAATAAAAAAATAAAAACAAGTAAGAAGGATCTAGTCAAGACGACTCGACTACGAGATACCCTGAACCCTGCGTTTATCTAAATATACAAATTTGAAGTCTCTAGACAAAATGATACAGAAGTTAGCCCCAAAAAACGTTTTAAAAAACGAATTTTCGATTTTTATCGATAATTTGGAAATGGGATGAGTTATCGAAATAAAAAAAAAAAAGACAAATTAACTCGTACTGCGGAACTAGCATACGAGTATTCATGTGTAATTTCAGTTCTCTAGCTTTTATAGTTTCCGCAATCTCCGGACGGACAGGGACAGGGACAGGGGCAGGGCTATATCAACTTGTTTTTTGTGCTGATCAAGAATTAATGTACTTTGTGGGGTCTGCGACGTCGCGACGTCTCCTTCTGCCTGTTACATGCATTTTCACAAAACTATTATACCCTGAATGCCCATTTTCAATGGGTTCAGGGTATAAAAAGAAACTTTAGTTGCGCCTGGCGAATTTGCACAGATTTTTTACCGAGCACACTCATATACACACACATACATATATATATATATATATATAGACATATACAATCTATATATTTATATAAAATTACATACACATAAATGTTTATGAGTGGGTTGCGCGCTGCGCAAATGAGCTTAAGTTGGACAAAGATGTTAAGTCAACCGCCAATTAAACAAATTGTAAAAAAAAACTCCACGTGAGAAAACATGAATGGAACATGAAATTGAGTACGAATGCGGAAAACATATAAAACGCATTTGCGGCGGAGTTACGCATAATGGGGAAACCGTGTGAAATGAAATACATAGAAACTGTTCTGATGGCAACAACTTCAAGTGAATGCTGAGCAAATGAGCGTAATAAACAGTTGAATGGAACGATATGGAATGAAACGGCGATAATGAGTAAATTAACTAGACTGGTATTCATAAGCAAATATTATGGACTAATTACTCTCGATCAATGTAATGAAATGGAACGATATGAAATGAAACATTGAGAAAGACTTTGTACACTAGAGAAGGGATATGTTAACTAGAGAATGAGTATGTTTCCAATATATTACACCTATAAGAATAATGACTGTCGATCGCTAGTCATCAAATTACAATGAACTGGAACAATATGAAATGAAACATCGTAAATATGTACATAGGTTAAGTTAATTATGAATACCAAATACTACAGACGTAGGATTGATGACTATCCATCAATCATGTCTATAGATTAATTTACACTGAACTGGAACAATGTGAAATGAAACAGCATATAGATAAAGCAACTATATATGTATACCATAATGACATTTACCTAAGATGCTTGAAGAGCTACCGACAATAAATATGTACATAAATTTTATAATAAGGTGGAACATTTTTGAAATGAAACATCAATTGAGTCAACTGTACAAGATATTAAATTGAATAATTTAGTATTTGGAAAAAAACGTCGGGAAACATAAACGAAACAAACGCACACATACACACACACGCGCGCATACAGTTACGGAACAGAACGGAATGAAACGGAACGTAACGAAAAGGAACGTTTATATAGTGTTTACAATACGATAGTTCAGTAAAAGAAATTTGAGAATTGAGCTTCACCTGGTAGAACTGTTGTAGATATTTGAGATTGGTTTAAAGTTCAGTTGTTGTTGTTGTTGTTGTTGTTGTTGTTATTATTATTGTTATAGTTGTTGTTGTTGTTGTTGTTTATTTGTGTGTTGATTGATAAGAAGCGTTTATGATGTAATAAATTTGATCGATTGATTTTGATAGTCGAGAGAAACAGCATTAAAACAATATTGAAGCAGAATTAATCGATGAATGGGACGAAAGAGCGGGCGGGGATTGTGTGCGTGAGTCAAAAATTCGTGTGCGGGAGAAAGAAAGAGACAGAGAGAGAGAGAGAGAGAGAGAGAGAGAGAGATGGAGAGAGGAGAAAGTGTGTGTGTGTGTGTGATATAAATATAGAACAGGAACGTATAGCAAGTTAGAGTGGGAGAGAAAGAGAGAGAGAGAGAGAGAGAGAAAGATATTGTGAGAGAGCAGACAAAGTAGAAGAATTTAGTTTTAGTTGTAAATACATTAAAGCTTGTTCAATATATAATAGATTCTCTTTTTATCATTTTAAGCTCTATATACTATATGTATGTAGTTGGGCGAATCAGCTGGGTATAAAGCATAATTCAATTTCGATAAATCTTGGCTGGACTAGCAACAAGCGTTAGCTCTTCGATTAACAGGTGCACATACATAACAAACACAACAAAATATATATTTAATTGCTGGCCAATTCAATGAAAGAAATAAGCTTTTAAGCGTGTGTGCAGTGCTAGACAAAAGGCATGCAGCAGTGGAAAAATAAAGATTAATAAATAGTAAAATATATCGAGAATTACAGCTGAGGATTCTATATTGCTATTGAGCCTAACCGTTCTCTAACCAGACTTGCCTTGAGCTTCTGTGCTTTATATCTAAAATTTGAAAGTCAAATATGAATACAAAAATAATGTTTGTTTTTTTTTTTCAATCTTTCTACACTCTATTCCTTCTGGGTCTGCTGCGTACTAGCTCAAATTCAGATCATATCACTTGTCTTGTATAACTAGGACACTTCATTGATTTCAGATAGAAATTCATTTTCAATATATCGAATCAAAACTTAAGTCTGAGACGATTAGTTGACTTTGTGCATTCATTAGAATATTGTGAATTTAATTTATTTTCGTTAGTTTTCTCTCAAATCTAAACTAAATCCTATTTCCGATTGACAAGAAACGAACTAGCAGGAAAAGGAAAATACATTCGAGTAGTTTGCAAGGCAGTTGCTACGCCATTTCTGGGTTTATTGTGTGCTGGGCAAATAAAGAGAAGAAGCGTTAATAAAAAGGATAAGCACAAGCTGGTTACATGTTGGGCATATATGTAAGTAAATATATATGTCTACATATATATATATATGTTGTATATAAGGATTAGTGCTAAGAGCGCGGGTAACGGTAAGCGGGTAACGTGAACAAGAACTTAATGCTGTAAAATTGTGTTGTATTTGATATGCTACGTTTTGTGTTTACTTTTTTGAAAGGATTACGCAGGCCCGTGTTCAGCTGTGCGCCAGAGCAGGAGCAGGAGCAGGAGCAGGAGCAGGAGCAGCCGTAACAGCAGAAGCAGCAGGCGCCAACATCAACACCCAAATAAAGAACACAAGAACAACACAAAGGCAAGACACGCATACACACACACACATAGTGCGATAGGCCAGACAAATAGAAAGAAAGAAAGAGAGAGAGAGAGAGAGAGAGAGAGAGAGAGAGAGAGAGAGAGAGAGAGAGAAAGAGAAAGAGATGGTGAGATAGAGAGTGAGTGAGAGAGCAGATGAGCCGCGAGTGGTTTTCGCATATCATTTGAAATTTGTTTGTCAACACACACACACACACACACACACACACACACACACACACACACACACACACACACACACACACACAGACAAGAGTTGCCAGAGCTGGGAGACGTGTTAAAGTTATTTATTCGTATACTCTTCTCTTTTCTTTATCGGTTTTCTTTTTCGTGTATTCCACATTCCACACAGAAATGAATGCGAAACAAGGCAAAACATGAAAGTGGGACATTGATAGCTTTATAATAATATTAACTGTAAATCTGATCGAGCTGGAACTGAAAATTGAAAACTTTAACGCGAAAATGATAAAGACAAACAACAAGTAGAAAACTTACAGCGCGAGGCATTTGTCATGCAGTCGTCATTAGGCGTCAAACTTAAATCGAACTTAAGAACAGACCTATATACACATATATATATATACATACACATACGTATATATACATATACATATATACATAATAATACATAGATAGATACTAGGAGATAGAGACGTAGTGGCTAAACGTTTCAAATACAGTTATAGTAAACAAGTTGTAAGCATGCTTGCCAAGTCACAGCGGCCCTCAAAGTTCAATCGCATGCTATCGATTAATTATCGATTAATAAACGTTGTAAAATGTTGATCGATGCTAAAGCGCGCATTTCACTTTTGCCAATAATGCATCATGTATATATGTTCATATAGATGCATTATCGTCTCTTTATTGATTCCATATCATAGAGCATAGAGCGGCATATTGTTGATCTATAGTCTATATAGGGCAAACGGAATTTGTTTTGGGCCTTGCGCCCACTCACCTGCTTGAGCAGCAGATCGCTGTTGGCCGACAGACACGTGACCAGATACTTGGTCAGATTGAGAAATGAGCCCAGTACCTCCAGGGTCAGATGTTCGCGCGACGAACGCTGCAGCATAAAGGATATCACGAGAAAGCCTCGATTCTGTATCATGTGCTGTTGCACAGTCTGCGATGTCTCCACCAGTTCGCAGATGAAGCCCAAGAGCTTTGAGCTGTGAGAGGAGAGAGGAAAGAAAACGGGTTTTATTTTACAATTGAGTGAAAGCCTGAATTTGGAATGAGTGGGAATGGAACAGAAGAGACAAAAAATGCTAAATGTAATGCTGATAAATATTCATTGCGTTTACTGAGAAGTTTCAGCTTGAATCTTAATCATGCTAGTGGAACATAACCTACCAGAGCGTCGGATCTCGCTTGATATCGCTTATGCCCTCGTGCGCCATGTCCAGCTGCGAGAAGAGCGGAAATAGCACCTGAATGCCGCCAATCGAATTGAGTGTGCAGTGAATGGAATGCGTGACGACAGCCTTGACATCCTGCATGGAAAGAAACCAAATCAAGGATATAGTTGAGATATACATATATATACATAAATATCTTATATTAATGGTCAGCCTCATTATCACATATACATTTAGATATTATATGGGTTCGACTTTAGTTTGCTCAGGGCAATGGCTAATCTTTTAGCGATTGCTTCACTGGAAATTGGATTGTCTATTGATAAACCATTTTTCAGCTGGCAATTTGCGTAAAGTTCGGGGCATAAATTTGCGCTTCTTTCAATATTTATCGATTAAATTGGTTTTGTGTGTGTGCGTGAATCCTATGAGGATTCTGCTGCTGCTCCTCCTCCTGCTGCTGCTCCTACTCCTACTCCTCCTGCTGCTGTTGTGAGCCTCTCCCTATGGGCATGTCTTGGGGTCATTTCGATGGCATTTTCGTCGCGTTGTCGTTGTTGTGGTTGGTCTTTTATGATTTGTGTTGTTTGTACAAGAAATTACTACAAAATTTATTGAATAATTTTGTTGCCAGTTACAAGCAGAACGGACTACAGTGGTATGGCCGTGGCTGTGGCTACGGCTGTGGCTGTGGCTGTGGCGGTGCCAGCCAGCTGTTAAGCATGATAAGGCCGGAACGGAGCGGAATGGTAACGTATAGAGGGGAGGCGGACAAAGATTGTACCTAATAAGAAATGCCAAAGCATGCGCTTGAGTCGTAAAATGCTGCCTGAAATTTATGTGGTGCCTGCTCTCACTGTATGTGTGTGTGTGTGTGTGTGTGTGTGTGTGTGTTAGTCTCTGGCCTTGGTATGCAGCAGTGTGTCTTCGGGCTTTGGAATGGAATGAACTAAAACGAAGTGAACTAGTGAACAGCTATGTACATTTAGGTATACGAAATAAGTTGGGGGATTTACTCGTATATTCCTGCCGTTTACACAGGCCCAGCTCAAGGGGATTGTGTGGCATGGCCAACGCATATATAGAGAGACTCTGCCTGCCTCTCGCTCTGTGTATGTGTGTGTGTGTGTGTGTGTGGCATGTTTACTTACCTGCAGCATCAGCGCGTGCGGCGTGTGTACAAAATATGAAACATTTCCTTTGGGGGAAGACTGCAAACAAAGTTGACCATCGGTTGCCACCGGATTGTACATGAAGACAATGGCATTCGATAGTTTGCCATCGTACAGCACCTGAGAATGGCAGAGAGAGAGAGAGAGAGAGAGAGAGAGAGAGAGAGAGAGAGAGTAGATTGTTGGCATTAGTTAGGCACTGCTTTCAACAAGTCATTCGTAGAGCTCGGCTCCTCTGCGGCTCTGAGCCCGGCAAATTATTTCCGGTCATGCTGACAATTTACTTTTGCTTTTGGCCTTTGCTTGAAGCGAGGAGCGAACAGCACAGATACATAGCTCTAGATATATTTATATATATACAAATAACATGAAGTACTCTTATATACTACAGCTTACACATAATGTACAAAGTATCTATAAGCACACATATATAACTTTATATATATATATATATATATGTGTGCATAAAACAAACGAAACACACAAAAAAAAATATTGCTCTTGTTATACATTAGCCGTGGCTGGCCTGTGTTGGCTTTTGCCTTTTTATCATTCTTTTTTTTCCCCTTTTTTTATATTTACTTTTACTTATATAAATACATTTTTTTTTTCAAGTTTATTTTCGCTGGCTTTTAGTGCAACATTTTTGTTTAGCTGGCGCCGTCATATGAGGCGTATGCGTAATATTCTTGCAGCGGCTGCTGTTGCATTTTCGCAGCGTGCACTTGGGTGTAAATGTGTGTGTGAATGTTTTAAATATACCCATAAGCAAACAGGTACATATATATGTGTGTGTGTGTGTGTGTGTGTGTGTGGGTGTAAGCTGTGCGCGTGAATACGCTGGCTGCATAATTTGCTGCTAAAAATACTTCTTTGCGTTGACATACAAAAGGAAGAACGAACAAGAGAATGAAAAAGCAAAGAAAACTATAAAAAAAAAGGAAAAAAAAACAAGTTTGGAATGCCATAAAAAATATCGTCTATATGTATATATATTTTATATACATATATATTGAAAAGTTTTGGTTTATCAAATTTGAAGCTCGCTCGCTTGCTCCAAGTGCAATTTTTGTGGCTCAAATTGAAATTTTGTTGAACTTTGAGGCTGGCCGCAGGTGACTGTAAACAGTGCAAAGCACATTTGTTTAAAATTGAATATAAAGCTAAGGCCAGCAATGATAATAGTGATAATAATGAAAGCAATAATTATAAAGTTCAATTAGGAATTAGAAATCTTTAATGTCAAAGAAAAAGTAAAGCTGCTTGCGCTTGACTAGCTCAGATATCTTGTATTATATGCAAATATATCTCAAATACAGATGATAATGGAAGATTAAAGCAAATGCTTGTGCATTGAAAACAAATATTCAAAGAAAGAAATATGGAAAAGTTTTGCAGCTTTTTTTTTACTATGAAAATAATGAGAGAGTTGGAAATGTTCTATTTAAGAAACGAGCAAAAAAATCTTTGAATGAATTGAAGCTGCCTAGAGGAACAACACAGAGATGCTTGAAGAGATGGGATATATAGAATATCCGATTAGGTTGGGAGTCGTCCCATTAGCATTACTTTGACTCTGCATTCAACAGTAGAGCATTCAAAATTAAGTTGACAAACTTCTGCTTCATCTTTGCTAGAACAAGCAATACTTTTGAGATATTTTATAACAATTCGTTGGGCCTGAGACTCGCTCGCCAATGCCTGCGCGGCAGCTTTTAGCCCATTTGGTGCAGAAGCTTTTGCTTTACAACTTGACCTATTTGGATAGTTTGCTTTTTGGGTTGGGTCTACGAATGCCTGGCAGGAAGCAACGTGGCAACATGGCATAGCTCTCAAGACAAATGCGCTTCATGCAGGCGAGCTAGCGCTACGGCATAGCTATAATGAATAATAATAATAATAATAATAATAATAATAATAATAATAATAATAATAATAATCATAATCATAATAATCATAATAGTAATAGTTGTAGTAGTGAAAGTGCGAGCCAAGTCAACTGAATGAAATTGCTGAAATGCAGCAGCAGGAGACGCCAAGGCGGAGTCAAGGAATAGCTTTCACCATTGCATAGATTCCAAAGAAATTCAGCGAGCGGCGGTGGCTTCATATTATAATGGAAAAACAACAACAAAACGATTAACAAAACAAAAAAAAAACAAAAAAAAAAACACGAAATAGGAACAAAAACCAGAACAAGAAATACGACTAGAAGAAATGCTTCCACATTTGCAGTTGCAGTTGCAGTTGACGTCGCTACAACCGTAGCCGTAGCCGTAGCCGTAACCGTAGCCGTAGCCGTAGCCGTAACCGTAGCCGTAACCGTAGCCGTTCGCATTCCTCGTTCGCTTTGTCTTTGCTCTCGTGGCAGGTGCGCTGCGAAGTATGCAACATTTATTTGAAAGCCCTGCGCCGCGCATTGTTGCCAACGCAACTCTCACGCCCACCCGGGCTCACTATGGGAACAGCCCTTAAAGGCGGCGCACTTTAAAATTCTACACAAAATTACAAACATTTCCATAATTACGATTCGCTTCGGGGCTGGGGCAGGCCTTTTAGGACTTGAGTTGGGGCTGTAGCTAAAGCTGATGCTGGAGCTGAAGCTGAAGCTGAGGGCTCGGGCCGGGGCTGTGGGCTGCTGTTTGCTTGCCACAGTTGAGAATTCAATAGAACAGCGCAAGCTGCGCTTCAATGAATGGGAACATTTTGATTGGCTTTGAAGTTTAGTTTTTAGTCCAAGAGCTGCCGAGTATGCGATTTGCTGAGAGGCGGGGGGGAGGGCTGGAGGCCGATACAAAGTGGTTGCCGAAGGGGTCGGGCGGGGGCTTGTACTCAAAACGATTCGATGCGATTTGATTCGATTTGATGCGATTGGCTTGCGGATTTGGCAACGTTCAACGCTGGCGACGCTGCAAACTTTTTAATTGGCGTTACGCCCAGCCCAGCCCAGCCCCGCGTAGCTATTGGAAATTGTCGCTGGATGGGGCAATGAGGGCCGGGAGCCGGGGGCCGGAGGCCGGGTGCATGGGTGCGCATGAGTTGGTTTGTAGAGGCACAAGCATCCTGCTAAGCTCTGTCTGACATGTCAAGACACAAAGTAACAAACAAAAATCTAGCTAAATATATATGAAAGAAAATTAAATGGAAATTGAAAAAAAAAAAAAAAAAAAATTTGGAAATAAATAGAAATAATTAATTAAAATCTTAAAAGACGTAAAAAATTATGTGAGCCAAATTTATGTAATTTAAATTAATTAATAAAAGTATTTTAAATCAATTATTTATAACATACAAAATCTAAAAATAATATATGTAAATTATAAAAAATTAATATTTTATAAATCATACTAAAAATAAAAAATTAAATATAAAAAATATTTTAATAAATACTGGACTTAATAAAAAATTGTGTCTCAATTTGATAACAATAAAAAAGATGTAAAAAACAAATAAATGAAAATAAAATTATTAAAACTAAGTAAATATTAAATTAAAAAATATAAAAAAAAATTACTTTGAATATAGTAAAAAAAAATAATAATAATTAAAAAATATACAAGTCTAAATTTAAATGAGAAATCAATTTCTATAAAAAAATAAAAAAAAAATATATATATATATATATATTTAATAAATATATAAATTAAAATTCAAATGATATTTATATAAATGAATAAATAAAAAATAAAAATTTCAAATGAGAAATGAATTTCGATAAATGACTAAATAAAAAATAAATATAAAAAAAAAATATATATATATATATGAATAAATCGAAATTCAATTGAGAAATGAATTTCAAATTAAAATACTTGCGAATAATTGAAATAAATAAATCAAATATTGCTTACAGCTTTCAGCTGGTTGATCTCCTCAGTGTCGCCGGCGATGGCGGTGGTGGCGGCCACGCCCATGGAGCTTAGGCTGGTCAAGCTGGACATGCGACGCAGCTGGTCTGCCCCGCCCAGGTCAAGGGTCAAACGATAAACGAAAACGAAAACCGACAAACGATAGAACATAAGAATCGAAAATCGAAAGCCAAACGCGCACAAAAATCATAAATACCAAAAGAAGCATTTCCAGTGGGCAAATGGCCAAGCGGATCATCCGCACTGTGATTGTTGCTACTGTTGTTGTTGTTGTTGTTGCTGTTGCTGTTGTTGCTGTTAGATTGTTGCTGCTGCTCGGTATTGCTGTTGCTGCTGCCATCGTTGGCCTGGCCAGGCGCCGCTGCCGTTGCAGCTGCTGCGGCGGCAACAGCTGCCGTTGCCGTTGCTGTTGCTGTTGCCGCCGCACCCACACCCGCTTGGGATGCCAAGGCAACGGCATTGCGTGCAGTTAGAACTGCTCGTATTTTGACAAAGGCCGCACTCAAATCGAGCCGCTCGTCAGACCAATCAATGGCGCTCGCTTCCTGCTCGGCGGCAAGCGTTTGGAATTGCAGCTGCAATAGTTGCTGCTGCTGTTGCTGCAGCTGCTGGGCGCTGTTGTTGCTGTTGCTGTTGTTGTTGCCGCCGCTGTTGCTGCTGTTGCTGCCGCTTGCTGCGACGCTGGCAGCAGCATCGCTGCCCACCAGCAGCGCACCACCCAAACTGCTTGTTAGTTGAAAGTGACTCACCCGCTTGTGATTGTCCGGAAGATTCAGATAGCACTCGTTATCGAAGCGGAATTGCGACTGTTTGTTGTGTGTGTTCGTGTGTGTGTGTGCGCGCGTGTGTATGTGTGTGTGTGTGTGTGACGGACACAAAATTGGTGCAGCAAGAGAGAACGAGAACGAGAACGAGAACGAGAGAGAAAGAGAGAAAGAGAGAGAGAGTGAGCGGGGACAAGTAAAATAAAAAAGAAAAGAATTGGAAAAAAAATACATGTAATTATTGTTGTCGTAGAATTTTTCACAATAAAGAGTACAAAGGTGCGGCTGTTGCTGCAGTGCTGTGGTTCAGTTGGCGGTGCAGCCACAGTGGTTACAGTGGTGTATTAGTATTAACGCATGAATACGGCGACCGACACTTACCTTGTAGCCCGGCCCCAGGCGATGCATTGCACATATCTGTTGTGTGGTCAGCGCCTCGCTGAACAAATAAATCGCCGACATTTGGCCGCAGAAGACGCGCTCCTCGTCCAGCTCGGGCGTGGCGCCAATATAACACTTGTCAAAGGGCTGTCAAGTGTCAGACAGAGAGAGAGAGAGAGAGAGAGAGAGAGAGAGAGAGTGGGAGAGCTTAGTGTGTTGTTCACTTATGTATGTATATGCCATGTGAGCTCTTTCTACTTACATCGTTTGTGGAAACAAACCAGGCCATTTCAGTTGAAGACGCCAGTTGTCCATTCACGAGGCACTTGATTTCGCTTTTTGTCCAACGATTGTATATGTACACAATGGCAATCATATACCACTACAGACAGAGAGAGACAGAGAGAGATGGAGAGAGAGAGAGGAAGAGAGAGAGAGTAAGTCAATGTTTGTTCATCAATATGCCAAAGACTTTTGTTTGTGAATCATATGAAGTTTTTGTTTTTTTGTCGTGTGAGAAGTCTTGTAAATTCATGAAGCGAAAAGGCTTATATTCGTTTTCTTAACTGTTCGTCTGAGTGTTTATTTCTAGCTTCTTCTATATCTAGCAATATTTTTCCACTGCTATTGAAGCTGGCGATATGCATTTATTTATATATTATAGTTATTATTGTATTATTATATATTAAATATTATTATTATTATTATTGTATTATTATATATTCATATTCATATTCACAATGAGCTGCCAGCTCTCATTCGAGTGGTAGCAGAACGAATTGAATGAGTGGCAATGTATTCGAATGTATTCGAATGTATTCGAATGTCGCACTGACTTTTTAATTGATTGTATTTTTTCGCTTCGCCTCTAACTACCAGAGTAATTCGATTGTCCTCAGCTTTGCCAAATTTATCTTCGATTTAATGCTTTAACTATTCTCACTCATTTCACTGAGATACACTCGCTTTACTCACTCAACTCACATTGTTGAGTGAATCCATGCAGTTCTCTCTGATAAAAGCTAAGCAGCAAACCTTCCAACAATAAATTCCAGTTAACGAATGATTAGAGCCGGAACTATCAAAAGTAATAGCTAATTGTTAAGCTCTCTGGCTATAACTCTTCACCTTATACGTTTATCGCTCACTTGGTCGACGAAAACCGAAAACTCTTATATTCCATTCCGTCGCTGCGCAGAGCTTGCCTATGATATAACACCTACATTCATAAGCACAAATTGCCAGCTAAAAAAACCTGACTCAGCTTAGCTAGCCTATCTATATACATCCCTGCTAACTACATGAATTTGAGTTTTGATGGTCGGCAAATTAGATTTCAGTAAATCTCTAAACCTGGTCAGGTTTGTTGATCTGCAGGTTGAAGCACAAAATTAATTTTCGCTTAATGCAAGTTTCGCCTCTTGTTGAAAGCAAATAGTACAATATAAACTGAGCTCTTTATGTGCTCTTGCCAGTTTTGGTAGTTTGTGTAGTTAATTCGGGTACCAAAACTAATTTCAATTGCTACGGGCAGGTAATTAGGCCCCATTCGATGTGCTGTTAATTAAACTTTGGCAGACCCAAAATCACGCCCATAAATTGAAAGTAGGCAGCCCATATATAGGCCCATATATATATGTGTGTGTGTGTGTGTGGGAGGCTAATAGTCGTAATTCACAGGTGTAACGATTAGTTGCTGAAAATGGAAGACAAACCGGATGAGCTGCGGCACTTACCTTGCGTGGCTGGAATTCATATTTGACACAATGCTGAAAGCCCTTGCCCTTGACCTTCATCGATGTGAGGACCAAACAATTGCCCACAAAGTGAGCCGTATAGCCAACGCCCTTCGATGTCTTGAAGCTAAGATAGGGAGAGAGAGAGAGAGAGAGATAGAGAGAGAGAGATAGAGAGAGAGAGAGAAAGGAAGTGTGAGTTTGATATGAACAAGGCATAGAAACGCGTGAAATATATATGAGAGCAATTAGTGTGTGCCGCAATTAGTTGCAGAGCCAATGAGGAGGCTAGCAGGAGGCTGGCAGGAGGCTGGCAGGAGGCCCAGTTACTTACCAATAGAGATAGGGTTTCTCACGCTCAATGTTCACCGAGTTAATTGGATCCAATCGAAACCAGGTGGTAAAGGTGAATCCATTTTCGTATGGCCATTTGGCCAGCGGCGGCAGCACCATTGCCTGTGGAAGAAGAACAAGAAGCAGCTGTAGTCAAATGTGCCACAATTACAAACAGAAAGAGAGAGTATGAGAGAGAGACAGAGAGAGAGAGAGAGAGTGCCTGTTAAATCTCAATTAGCAGTTGGTACGTTCAAGTGCACCGCATGCTGACCGCAACTTCCTTTCTAGCTTAGACCCTCTCTTGTGGCATGCAACACTTGGTGGCAAGTCACAATAGTGAGAAAGTCAAGCAACACTAACAGCCAAATGAACCAAATGGGAAGCCAAAAACCGTAACTGAACATAAATCAAATTTCTGCATATTTAATACCCTGTTAGCTGTTCTATGCAATGGGGTCTATTGGCTTTTATGCATTCAGAGTATTTGGTAGTCAAAAGGCTGTAGTTCGTTTTAAGCTTCCTTCAATTCTCACTTGTCACACCCACACACACACACACACACACACACACACAATAAAGTCAATCGCAAGGGCAAAGCGTAAAACCCAAAAAGCAGAAATCAAGTGAAAATTAAAAGGAAATGAGCACATTTTGATTTATCATGAATTTTGTGGCTTTACGGCCGAACAGAGCACATGGATAGAGCATTCACACACACACACACACACACACACACACACACACACACACACACACACACACACACACACACACACGTGCGTGTTTACTTTCATAAATTTATTTGCTCACTTTGAATGCTCGCAATTTATGTTCTTATCATGTTTATATGACCAAATGCCACGCCTCTCACAACAAACAGACAAAAAAATAAATAAATAAATAAAAAAATAGGCGTCTATCTAAGCGTCAGCTTCGTTCCGCCCACACATAACACCTCAACTAACAGCATCCGTTTGATTATCTCGACATTTTTGCATTTTGTGTTTTGCCAAATTTCAGATAATTCGTAAATTCGAATTAAACCAAGTTAATTGGAAAATGCTGGTAGGCCGAGAGAAAGAGAGAGAGAGAGAGAGAGAGAGAGAGTGAGAGTGGGAGATGTGACTGAAGCAGGAAAAAGCAAAAGCAGGAAACGATAATAATATATATATCTGCTATTTCCTATGTGTTGTCGAGTTGTCAGAGGATTTTCAGATTCCGCTGTATGTCCGATTCGTCTAACTGGACTTATGCCTAACTTTCCGCCCTTTCCAGTCTATATTATTTATATAACCCTTCTGTATGAAGTGAAAGACAACATTTGATGCTCAACTCAGATGAACGAGCTAGAGATCGCTTAAAAGAGCAACTTGCCATGCTACATATATTATGCATATTATATTTTACTATTCCTCAAAATATGTATTCGTCTCCTTTACATCATGAAGTATATATCGTCTCAGATCTGCATCAGATAACAGTATGAGTAGAATCCTAGCATCCTCTGACTAGAGTAGTATTGGAAGTATTACTCAAGTTGCTCAAGTTGGCAGCACTCTTCTTAGTATACTCATGAGAGTGAGACAAACATATAGCTGCTGCTGAACGCGGTTGCGGCTGTTGCTGGGAGAGAAAGAGATGGCAGCTAGGCCCCTTGAGGATAAGCAGCGTGAGAGAGAGAGATCAATATAATGGAAGCTACTAGAAGTTCGAAATGATATAAAGATTAAGAGACAACTAGAGAGAGTGATAGAAAGAGAGAGCACAGCAACACAGAGAGCTCGTTATAGCACCTTGTTATAGAAGTTTATAAATATGGAAAGTGTTTATCCTCTGCGACATATGCACATATACATATATTATCATATATGTGTATATTACTTTAATAAAACTTGCTCCAAACTTGTTTAAGAACAGAGCAAAAATAAAGTCGACGAAGCTTTTAAACTTCTCATATTAAAATGCATTTAAAAGCTTAAAGTTTATCCACAAAAATCGAGCTGTATTGAATGTCTGAGTAGTTGTTAAGCGCCCAGCTGCATATGCATTCATAACATTCATTTGCAACTGGAATCACACATGCACAGTGCGAGAGAGAGAGAGAGAGTGAGAGAGAGAGAGTGAGAGAGAGAGGGAGTGACAGACAGTGTGTTGTTCGCTTTATGATATTCATTTAACATTTATACGCTTTTGTATTCGTTTTCATAGTTCGCATTCATTTGTATGCGCAGACGGACAGAGTTTCGTGTGGCACGGATATTGTCTTGAGGCCTCATTCGATTGTGCAACATAGTGCAACAATGCTGTGGCATGTGGCATGCCACATGATTTAACATTGTTGCTGCCTTTTGTCTGCCAGCTGTCCCCAACAGTCTCACACTCGCTCTCTCTCTCTCTCTCTCTCTCTCTCTCTTTCACTCATTTAGTATTCCTTTCTTCTTTCCTGCTGTTGCCTGAAGGCCTCCCAGGCTGGGGGCAACTCATTAGTGCAACGACAAGCCCTACAGACACTGCCCGCCATCCACATTAAAGTCTAAAAGTGCGCTAAACGAAAATTAAAAAAAAAAAAGCGGGCAAATAACAAAGATAAAACAGAGACACAAGCAAAAGAGAAGGAGGAGGACGAGCAGGAGGCGGAGGCTCAGCACATGTCCATTGAGCTGAGCGTTTTAGGTTTGATTGGGAGTTGGGGCATTGGATATCGGGCTATCTATGGGGGGTTGGGGTAACATGTCCTGCCTGTTTATTGAACATTTTGTGACAATTGCTCTGCGAGTCTCTCGTTTTGTTTCATTTCATTTCATTTCATTTCGCATCGTTTCGTATCGCATTTGACTTCCAATTCGCTTTATGGAACTTTTTATGTGCTTATACCATAGACAGATAGCAATAGAAGTCGCCCACGGTGCCAGCGAGTGTGTCTGAGTGTGTCTCTGAGTGCCAGGGGCTGGGGCTTGGGCTTGGGCTTTGGGTCTGTCAGCTGAGACAGCAGAGTAGGCACATGCCACATGGACAGCTCACATTACGAATTCGATTTAAGTGCGACGCAATAAAATAAAAGCCCAGCGCCCCCACTCTCTCTCACTCTATATACATATATATATATATATATATATATATATCTAGTCGAACCCCCTGTCACCTAGCTATAGAAATGCCACAGGGTGTAGTTGAAGCTGAAGTGCTTCAAGTGCTTGCTAGTCATTGGAGCTATATATGAGCAGGCTGGAATGTCTCTGCACTTAAAGCCAGCTTGCAATTCGGCCAAAAGCGAGCAGCAAGTGGAAGCAAGTCTCGTCTACGATGAGAATGCTCGACTGGGCAATACTCTGTGTTCATGAAAAAGTTGTCATTCTTAGGCCTTTTTTTCCAAATCGATTTTTATCGATTTTTATCGATTTTCTGTTTGATTAGAATTACTATGAAAGTCAGCTATCAAAAATATGCATGCCATAAGTCAACGTACAAGAGTTACGTTTGAGAAAGAACTTTAGAACTGATAAGTAGGGCTTCCCAGACGACGTCTTAAAACCGATAATTATCGAACTTATCAATGTAAATCGAAAGTATCTACAATAAAGACTATAATGCATGCAATGAACAGCTCCAAGAAGAGATTTATCAAGCAATGCTGGTAATCGATATTTATCGATTATTTAATCCGAATTGGCTTGTCCCGTGTGTAAATATCAAACCAATATACCGCACATATTTCATTTACAATAAATACAGGGTATACAAAAATAAAACGAAAATCGATTATGGCTGTTGTTTATTATTATTAGATATGGACTTACCGATCCCTTGCGGCCGGGAAAGCTGAAGAACACATCGGGTCCGTTGCGGTGTGGCATTTGTCGCAGCACATTCAACAATTTGGCCGAATGACGCGGCCATTTGCCATTGTTGGCCTTCATTGTGCCAAAGAGCAGCTTCAGCTCCTTGACCGTTATGCTATAGCTGGCCAATACGCCCAGCATCTCGATGAGCAGATCTGCAAGAGCGAGAGAGGGAGAGAATGGGTTTAGTTATGGCATTAAGGCATTATAGTGGGCGTTATGTACTGTGCGTGGCATGTTTAATGGTTATGAAAACTGTTGTCGACAGCTCAGCGTGTGGTGCAACGTGAGCAAATATCAGGTAAGCCGTTAGGCTACACTGCTCAAAAATATAAGCAGTTATAGCTGATATTGTGGCTATTCATATTAGACTAAACGATATTGATATTCCAATTGAAACAATAAACTGAATATCAATTTTAACACTTGGTTTTCTTTTATAAGAGTGGGTTGGATCTTAACTAGTCAAAAATCTTCAATGGATGAGTTCTTAAGCAGGTAAGGTCCTAAGTGATTAAGGTCTTAAGTAGATAATGTCCTGAGCAAGTGAAACGTTAGCTAAGTAAAGTTTTAAGTAGATAAGGTCCTAAGTGGTCTTAAGAAGGTAAGGTCCCAAGAGGGTAGGATCTTTAGGAGGGAAAGACTTCTGGAGCAATTTAGGAGAGAAGGCTAGAGCTAGAGAAGAGAAGTGTTCTCAGTATATAGATAAAGCAAACTGCAGATTAGAATATCTGGCACATCTGAGCTGTCCACTTATCGAAAAGTATAGTCCAATAGCTCTTGACATTACTGATGAACTGATTTGCATAGCCGTTTAACAATTCATGGGTCATATTAGTTCAGCTTTTGGCTAAAGTCGCAGCCACTTTTGGCCAGTGTTATGAGAGCCAAAATTTATTTGTGCACATGAGAACTTTCGGCGAGTGCAGTCAGCAAATAAAATAAACGAGATAGCTGCGAGCTGAGCGCGTGCAGTGAAGCGGCAAGGACGCTCTTAAAGCCAGGCGGCAGCGATTGCATTTGGTAGGCGTGGCACGGCTGATGGGACACCCAAACCTGCCTCCCCTTTCGCTTTGCTCAAAGAGTCACACATCAAGGTCAGTGCGTGAAACGAGCTGGAAATTGAATTCGAACTGTCATTGAATGTGGTATAAAACAAGCTAACGAGCGAGCGAGCGACAAAGAGCGAGAAGGAAACACGCAGAGAGAGAGAGAGAGAGAGAGAGAGAGAGAGGGGAGTAGAGCGAAAAAAAAAAGGAATCGCATTGAGTGGTGGCAGCACGTGCTGTCAGTTGGCTTTAAATTGCATCGCAAGCAGCGTTGCCAGACTGGCACGTTTATGTCGCCGCTCGCTCACCTTAGCCTTTGGCTTGACGGCCTCGACGGCCTCGACTCTCGTGCTATTCCCAAACTTCATTTGTAATGCACACTAATTGAAATGGGACGCACGGGCCGTTTTAATGCCTGGTCGGTTGCCTGGTCGGTTGCCTGTGCCATTACCCCAAGGAGCTGTGTGGCCCTGCCAGCCAGCCATTGCGACAGTCAAGCCTTGCCCCACCCACCTCCCCATTCCTCACTCTTTATACAGTTGTACTGTTTCCAGTTGCGCCTCCATCAACACGTTTCGGGTAACGTAAATTAAGAAATTGAGTAACATCCACGCCTTGCCAGCCGCTCGCCCCCGCCGGCCCAGGCCGCCCACAGCTATAGCATGAAGTCCCAGGACAATGTTGGTCCTTTAACTCCTGCTCCGCCTACAGCATCAGCATTTAATTACACACATCTTTGGCCCACGCTCCAGAAACAACTCTAGAGCTCCTGCTGCTGCTCCTGCTCCTGCTGCTGCTGCTGCTCCTGCTGCTGCTCCTGCTCCTGCTCCCGTTCTAGAGTCTTCTACGTCTGATGCAATAGCTTGGAGCGCAATGACAATGCGACTAGGAATCCTACAGCTCTTCATCTGTCTATCCGACTGTCAGTCTGTCTATCCATCCGCCTGCCTCCGCTCGCCCATCAAAGTTTAACTGCCTTTTGCATATCTTGGCATCTTCTGCAGCTCATAAAAAGCCAAAGTGCGAGAGCTTGACAGCTTTTTATGTTTCCCAGACCTACGACCGCGTTTGCAGTTATATCTCGTTGTATTTCTTTTTACTTTCTTTCCTTCTTTCATTCTTTTTATTAAGTTCTCATCAAGAGCCATAAAAAAAGTCAAACTTGCCATATGAAATTTCCAGATAGTTTTAAGAAGCAAGCAGACAGATATCAAATAAAGTTAAGATCAACATGTTAACCAAATTTGTATATGCCATAACAACAGGAAATGTGCAAAAGAACGATATAAGAAGGGCACATTAAATGAAACCTAATGAGGGCTCTAGGTCAACAAGCTTTAAGGCAATCTGTATAATAGAATTGCTGAAAATGCTTCAAATACTGTAAAAACAAAGTTAGTTATCGATTTAATCAATATCGATAATAATCGATAACATGGAAACTCTAGTTCTTGTATAAATAATATATGATATACTCTGCTATATGGTCTAGTTTATTGATAACGATTCAGAATCAACTTAGATATGCTACGTAATACAGAGATCATCATCTAGTCTATAATGTGTTCTAGCTACCTTTCAGTCTAGCTTTTCTCACTTAAGCACTCTGCTCTATTTGGTGTCTAATGGATACCAAAATATTTCAGAAAATTTAATTTCAATTTACTTATCATAAAATTAGCTATAATTGTGGCTAATGGAACTTAAAGTTTTCTTTCTTGTAGCCAGGCTGAAAAAGGAAACTCAAAGTTTCTCAAGTTTTTGCTGTTGTTAATTTAAGAAGAGGGAAAATAGAGAGAGAGAGAGAGAGAGAGAGAGAGAGAGAGTGAGAGAGAGAGCGAGAGAGAGTGAGAGAGAGAGTGAGAGAGAGAGAGAGAGAGAGAGTGAGAGAGAGAGAGAGGAGAGTGAGAAGTTTTAGCTTATGTAATTTCTTTGCAAGTGTCACGTTTCGACATTTGTCAGGTAACACGCACACACACACACAGAGAGAGACCTCCATCACACACACACACACACACACACACACACACACACACACACATATGAAATTATGGCTCAAAAGTCAGCGACTGCAAATTGACAGCAGTTACAGTTCGTTAAATGCCAGCTGTAGTGTGGGAAATGAGGCGGGCTTTGGGCTTAGGGGTTGGGTAATAGGTGTACCGGGTGTGTGAGTGAAGCCTGGAGTCTGGCAAGGCAAGGCCTGACGTGCCAGAGGGTTGCCAGACCGCAGATGTGTCATTGACTTAATAAAATCAAAATCAAAGCCAAAGGCACGCACACGCTGCTGGCAGCTTAACAGGGGCTGTCTGTGTGTGTGTGGAGACAGGCAAGCGTAGGAGTTGCCGAGTGGAACGGGGAAGGGGCGGGGTGTGGATGTAGTAAGTGTCAGTTGGCTGTTCGCTAATGAAGAGAAAATTTGCTGCGCTGTTTGTTGTTGTTGTTGTTGTTGTTGTTGTTGCTGCTGTTGATACATTAGAGCGCAGAGCGAGAGTTTAGTTACGACACAGAGAGAGGGAGAGAGTGGGAGGAGGAAGCGCTGGAGAGGAGCATGCGAATGCTTAGCATACATGTGAGCGTTGTGGGCATGACCAAAAAATGGCAGCCACCGCGGGCCAAACGCAGCCAGTGCGGTCCACTGGGCGTATCACGGCCGCTGACAAGCGTGAAATTAATCGAAAAGCAATTCGGCGGCCCACTCAAAAGGGACGCAAAGCAAAGCAAAGCAAAGCAAAGCAACGCAATGCGATGCGATGCGAAGCTTCGACTTCTTTATTTTTTTTGGACACATGCCACATGGCAGGAATCACAAAGTAGCCTGACTTAAATACGCAGATGAGGTGGAGAGGGAGTGAAGGCGAGAGCAAGCTTGAGCTAGACCAGCTAAATCGTGACTAAGCAAAAGAGATTCAAGCTGACCAAAACTGACCATTATAGCGACTATATGAATAGAGCGGCAGATATATGTATGTAAGGGGATGAAGTGTATTAATAGATATTCTTTTGATTGAGTATATCGTATAAGTAAATAGAGATAAGTGAATAGAGAGAGAGAGAGAGAGCTAGACTCTATTAATTAATTTTCAATTTTATAAAAATTTCTTCTCTAAGGTTTCTCTTTTCTCTATATACATTTGTGAGGTATTTCACTCAAGTCTTATTCAGTTGTCAATTTCTTACATTTTCTTCTTCTTTGAGTTTTCTTTGCTATTTGCTTTCTCATCAAAACTCTCTCAATTTTTTCTTCTTCTTTAAGTTTTCTTTGCTATTTGATATCTGATTTTCCGCTTAGGTTTTTATTTCATATATCTCAGTCGCATATCTTCTCATCTTATTAGTCTCAATTTTATTTTATTTGTGTGATTAGATTAGCTATATATATCTTGATCTGAAATTTGATCTTGATAAAAAATGAAACGGAAAAAGTTATCGATTTTTTGAAACAAACTCGTATCGACAGGGCTACATACATATGCTTATATGATCAAGTTTATATATATACGTTTTGCGGTCGACCACGCCTCTTGTTACATACTCTTAACAATACCAATATACCCTGATTTCTCATTTTAAAATGGGTACAGGGTAGCTTAATAAACTCGTCTTTTAATCGCGTTGAGTTTTTTAAATAATTAAAATGAAATTTTAGTTTAAAACGAGAATTAAAAAGTTTTCATGCGCAGTTTTACCCGTGAACTTTTTACCTATTTGCAACATGAAATATGCTTAAAAAAAACACTAAACTTTATGCGTTGATAATAATGAATAATTTAGAAAATATATACATAACTATACAAGCTCGAAGCACTAGTTCTATATGAACTGTAATATAATGAAATTCTGTTATTTCGACGTGAACGCACTGACCACATAATTAATGCCACCTTACTATACTCAGAGACTGAGATTGGCATAAATACAACGGACTTTTCAGCATTGAATATGCCAATTGGACTTATTATTCGAGTAGTTATTGCAGACAGAAACAAACCCTTACATATGCCATAGCTAATGGCCCAGGTGCAGCTGCGAAAAAAACAATATAGGAATATCTCAATATCTTTGCCTGTCTGTCTTGCTGTAATTTATATATCCACAACTCTTATGGAATAGTTTTTTTTTTTTTTCACAACCATTTCGCTTTATACGTGTTGTTTCAACTTACCTGCCACAACCGTTTCGGAGCGCTGCAAGCGCACCAGAACATGCTCGATGAGTCCCACATCTGTGCAGGCCTGCAGATTGCGAACACTTTTTCGCAGAATCGCAATAAAAACGCTCCAGATCTCGGCCTAAAAAGAGAGAGAGAGGGAATATAAGTAAAGCGATATTAGTGAGCAGTCACAAAGGCAAAAAGTTTACAATGCACTGATATATCAAGTACTCCAGTCCCCAGTGTGAGTGCCCATGGGAGCCAGAGGCAGAGCAGACAAAAAAAAAATGTTTTACGAAATCAAAGAAATGACTGCGTTTGCCGCTCTTCTCTTGTATTTGTTGTTGTTGCTCCATTGTCTGCCCAGTTCAATAAGCAGAGTAAAGACATACACATATGTGTGTGTGTGTGTGTGTATGTGTGGCGGAGCAGCTGACAGCAGCTCGCGCGCGCTTAGAAGTATGCAGCATTTTTTTTATTCTGCGCTGCAGCGCCTCTCGATGTGTGTGTGTGTGTGTGTGTGTGCCCAATGTAAACAGTCATTGAAATAAAGTAAAATAATGGAAAATAATGGCAAAATAATCGCAAGCTCAAAACGAAGGAGCTGCTGCTGCTGCTGCTGCCGGCAGCAACTCGTGAGCCGCAGCAGCAACTGATTCACTGTTTCGCGTTTCAAATGCCAGAGACAAAGTACATATGCATACATATATATTTCTACACACACACACACACACATATATATACAGTTCACTGGGGAGCTGCTGTGCTGGCAAGGGACTTTGCAGGAGGCGAGGGGACGTGGGGGGCATGCCAGTCGTTTTGCCTTGACTGTGAATGTATTATTGCCGCAATATTTGTGCGGCAGCCACTTTTGGCAGAAAGCAAAAACGTTTTGGCGGTTTTTATGATTATTGCCTTACACACACACACACACACACACACACAGTCAGTAGAGATTGCACATTGGATAGGCTATTGCATACACATATACATATACATATACATACATATAAAATTCATATAATTTTCGTTTGGCTTCTTTTCTTATATTATTTTGTTGTTGTTTATTTTGCCTTTTATTTATTTGTCTTTTGTTGTTTTTTCTGCATATTTTTGTTGTTGTTTTGTTTCATTTTCTGACAAATGCAGACAATGAAAATGTAAACGTTTTGAGTGCTTATAATGAGCCAGCTGAATCCTGAATGCTGAATGCTGAACGCCCAAGCACTCGAGCACCTCGAGCACCTCGAGCACTCGTTGAGCTTGTGGCTCACATTGCGTATGCGTGATATTTATATAGAGCCAACAAACAGTGCTGCAAAGTGCTTTAAGTTGTAATGGAATATGGCTTATGATCAACTTGAAGCTGTAAGCAATGCGAACTAGTGCGTTGAGTGAACTTATGAACTACTTATACAGCTGGAGCTAGTAGTGAGGGCTTGATGCTTGATGATTTTAATCTGATTGTATAAAATGATGATTTGAACGGAACTAGTTCCGTAGTGAACTGAACTGAATTGAACACGTTTATTATACAGAGCTATATGTTCAAATGAACTGGTTTACAATTGCTGACTGAACCAGAACTTGTGAACTGGAACTAATGAGAGCAAAACTTTTGATTTAAATTGGACTTTGAAGATTATTATTACCTTAACTAGTAAACTAGTTCATAAATGAACGGAACTAAATGTAATCTGTATTTTCATCTGGTTCGTTATGTTGAGCCACTCAAGCTAATTGCAAATTCAACTGGTTCATATGAACTACCTCGTATAGAGCTGTTCATTTTCAATTCAATTCAAATATGAGCTGATTCAAGCATATTGTGAACTAGTTCACATACAGCAATTCACTTGATCTGGCTCTTTATGGCTTGCTAATCGATAGTTAATCGATTGATTGTTCAATCTTAATTTATGAGCATTTCATTTAATTCTCTCTTTCAGCTTCGACTTTGCTTTCGCCTTAATTTCCACATTGGTTTCGTGCAAAAATCTGCGTCGTCTGCGCCTTGCCCTCTGTGGCCCGCTTTGCCTCTTGATTTTGTTTTTATTCATTCATTCCACATTTTGTTTTTCTTGCTTTATTTTTCTCTCTCTCTCCCTTTTTTTGCATCGTCACGTTATCTGTTGCTTAGCTCGTTTTACGCATCATTTCGCTCAGCATCCGTTAGCCAGTTTCTTTCTTATCTGCTTGCTCTGAGTCTCGCTCATGTTGTTGCTGTTGTTGTTGTTGTTTTTTAATGTACTGTACGCATAATTTAATTCGTCGATTCATAAATTGCCAACAAAAATTCACTCACTCATGGCCCGTGGGCCACGCCCACCTACCTGCTCTCGGCATCATTATGCAGCCAAAGACTCAGGCTTTGCCGCTTTACAGCTGTGGCGGCAAAGCGGCTTTTGGACTGTGCGCAAATACGCATTTACATAAGCAAATGCCTCATACATATACATATGAAAATACTTGTATACTTGTGTGTCTGTGTGTGTCTGTGTGTGTGTGTGTAAGTGGACATGCGTTGCTGCGGGTAATTTGATCAGCTCCGTCACCAATTGCGCCCAAAAAGACCTCTAAAAACTCGCACACACACACACACACACACGCACACACACAATGGGAATCAGTGTGGCGCTCTTTCCCTCTCACTTTGTTTGCCCTCAGGCACCGCCAGCGCTCAGCCTAATGCGGCTCCCCTCAATTCGCTCAGCGCTGCTCGCTTTCGCTTGCCATTTCGTAGTTATAGCTATACCCTGTAATTCTAATGCGCCCACAAAAAAAAAAGAAAAATCTATTCAGCTTTTGTAAACAATCTTTAAAGGCCAAGCTCACTTAATTGAGCTGCAAGCTTTAAGCTAACAAAAATGTTCACTCATAGAACTTTTCATTTCATGTGGGCCTACACCATAGCCATATGAGGTATATAACCTTATATCTAGTCAAGAATTTCTTTATATCAAATTTAGCTCTCAGCTCCATCAGCTTTGATCCATTTTCGACTCGACTTTCTGTCTCCAGATTCCTTTTTTCCCCATAATTAACAGGGTATTGCCTAGTCAAACACTTTTGTTGCTGTTGGCATATTTAATTTTGTATTTTATCTTTGCAAAAATGTTGCTCATAGCGAAATACAAAGTTGATTTGACGCCGTTGAGTTTTTTTTTTTTTTTTTTTTTTTTTTACAGCATTATTTCTTAATAAGCGCCAAGCGGCTAAATCCATGCGAACTTCGCTTATCTCTTCCCAACCCCCCCTTCGTCCACGCCCATGCCCATGCCCATGCTCACTAAGCTGCACGTTGAACTAAACCCACAGCCAGAGAGCAAAATGAATGGATGCTGGCAAGAAATATCGCTGGGCAGACTGAAGACAAAAATTAAATATAAAAAAAAGAGAAAGAAAACTTCAGTCAGATTTTATTACGTAATTGGGTAGCAATTTCTGCATGAAGCAACAATAATAACAACAACAACGACAACAAAAACAACAACAACAACAGCAACTAGAATGCCAAGCAAAAGAAGAAGAATAGCTACAACAACAAGGGCCACTGAGCACAAATTAAATGTTAGCCTTTTTTTTTGCTGTTGCTGTTTGTTGGCTTTATCTCGCAGCTCTTATGTATGCCACATGCGGGAGGGCCATAGAGAGTCTATGTGTGTGTGTGAAAGAGACAGCTGCGACGCACTGAAGCGACGACTGGCCATTGTTGTTGTTGTTGTTGTTGTTGTTGTAGCCAAGGTTAAATTGAGCATCGTCCGGCCGAAAGTCAGGCCCAGATTTGACAACGAAAAATTAAAAATTAAATGCATTCCAGCATCGAGCAGAGGGTTCAGAGTTTAAGATTTTTTAGACTCCCCCACCCCCCTCAAAGAAAAAAAAAAAACTCTTGAAAATATGGCAAAAGTTTAATTGGCCCAAGAAAATATTTCTGCTTTCTATCATGCACAGTTTTTTGTTGTTTACCTTTTCTTCTGGTGTTTCCCTGCTTTTAGCTTAAATCAACATTGTTCGTGAAGGTTCTAGAGACTTTTATGCTCAAGTATTGCAGAATATATCGAAAGAGTTGCGTATCAGATAGATAAATATATATATGAGCTACCTACAGATGCAGACATTGATTATTATCGATATGTATCGTAAATGTACTAAATATGGCATATATCGCACATAGCAAGCGTATCGTATGTGATTTAGGTATCGTATATATGTTATATATCATATCAAATGAATATTTCACATAATGTATATCGTATCTCGCATATATATTATAAATTATATTCGTTTATATCGAATATATCATATATATCGCATATACCGTTGTTTTGCGTATCGTATATATGATATATATATGTAAAATATATATCGCATCCAACATATATATTATCAAATATATATATATAGCGTATATATCATATATAGCATACATTTCACATTTGTATCTGAGATGAACCCATTGAACTCTGGTTCTAGCCGAGCTTCAAAGTTGAAGATCGTAGATAAAAGCATATAAAGAAAAAGATAACTGAGTATCGAATGCAACTTTGCCAAGTTCCCAACTCTTCTACAGTAATCGGAATTAAACGATTGCGAATTCTATTCTATTCCCTTTCCTGTCCAATCGTATAACGTTTCAGTTTTCATTTCTCTTTTTGCTCTTCCAGTATTCACAGCACTAACTTAACTATCCCTACTTCATTTATGCAGACAATCCGAAAATTCTTTAAATCTCGTGCAGAGCATCAACGATTCGACTTGTTTCGTTGCATAAATATTTCCACATGATTTGTTGCTTGCAGTTTGAAATAAATTTAACGCATTTGGCTTGGTTTACTCAATTGCTTCCCCGCTCCCCCCCCACTCCCTCTCTCTATCTTTCTCTCTCTCTCTCTCTCTCTCTCTCTCACTCTAGTTGTTTTGTCGCTTATTTTCCACTTTATCAGCGATTTGATTACGCTCCACCCGCCACCCACTTGTGCAGCCCTTTTTACAGCTTTGGCGCAGTCAAATCGTTTCGTTTCAATAGAATTTCAATAAATTTATCAAGCTCCATCTGCAGGGCGCGCCTCTGCCACTTATGCGAGGCAGCCATAAGATGTTGCATGGCAAAGAAGAGACGAAGTGGCAGAGTGGAAGGAAGCAGCTAAAGAAGAAGCTGAGCACCAGCAATAGCAACAACATTTATGCATGCCAGCACTGTGACCCCCCTCGCCTGCTGCTCTTTGCCCACTCCTTGCCCTCTCTTTGCCCTCTCTTTGCCCACTCCTTGCCCTCTCTTTGCCCACTCCTTGCCCTCTTTTTCAATTTTCATCACCCGCCGCTCAGCTCCCATTTTATGTCATCTTTTTAGTGTCGTGCAGCAAAGCTCTTCTTTAACTCTCTCTCTTTCTCTCCTCTCTCACTTTCTTCATTCGCCTCTCTGTGTATCTTGTCCATGTCAATGTCTTTGGCATGCCGTGCAATGCGCTTATGCACTTCCTTCCTTCCTTTGCAGCATTTGCTTGTCCTGTTACCCCTCCCCCCCCCCCCCTCTCTCTCTCTCTCTCTCTCTCTCTATCAAGCACTCTCTTTCTCTATCCTCTAACTGCTTTTTTCCAGCAAAATCTGCTGCAGCTCTAACGGAAATTTATTATTGACAACAGCTGCCGTTGCAATGCAAACAAGCAGCAGCAGGCGCCACACACACACACACACACACACGCAGAGAGAGTCTTATACATGTGTGTGTGTGTGTGCGTGTGTGTGTGTTTGTGTATGTAAAAAGTGGCAGCCGCATCAGCAGTTTGCGGGCTAAGTAGCATGGCCTCTGTCTCTGGCACTGGCACCAGCCATTCTCCATATCCAATACTCGATCTCCGGCAATGCCATCGCCCCCACCCCCCTCCCCCCCTACCGCCCATGAAGCCATACGAATGGCGCAGTTAGTGAATGTCATTGGCGTTGCTGTGATGAGCATAACATTGACACAAAGTGCAGAGGCAAATGCATTGCCAGCTGGATGCGAACGGCGTTGGCGCCATTTACAACGTTTGGCATCTAAGCAACTGACAGGCGACAAATTTGTCAATTTGCGTGTGCATTGAGCTGTAAAGGCACACACACAAACACACACAAACACACAAGTGCATGCATTTCAGCAATTGCGATAATATTTCAACTGCATTCAGCAATTGAACAAGCGAGTTTATAATTTAACCTCATGTGCATGCCACAAATTGTTGCACATGCAGCAAAATAAGTGAAAACAAATGCGAATTTAATGCGCAAAATATTTTAATTCAATTGCTAAAACAACAGCCAATTGAGCTGCATCGAAAGTATCAGCTAAATATTTGAGCAATTTAACAGCTGAAAGTGAAACTGGGAATTGTACGAAATTTCCTATTGAAATATTTGCTATAAAATATGCTGGGTTAGTTCTATGAGATGTAAATGAATATCGTAAGCAATAGATGTAGGTAGTAATTAGTATCAGTAGTAATTGGCATGATCTCTGCTTAGTATAAGTAGAAAGTTCTCTAGACTAGATAAAGTACAATTTAAATTTGATATTTAGCTTTGGAATTGAATTTTATAGCTAAGAGTTAGCTAAAAACTAAATAAAATGCCTTTTTCTATGCTATTTTATTTTCTATGCAATTTCGTATTAAATCCCTGACACTGTCACACTGTAAAGGTCAACTGAGTGCATACGTAATTTCAACTGACACTGAAAGATAAATTCTTGTGTTACTCGCAATGCGTTAAATGTTTTAGCTCAATTTGCTAATTGCTCGCTGTGACAGATTTGTCGC
The DNA here is from genome assembly GCA_030914345.1 of Drosophila koepferae. Taxonomy (NCBI): domain Eukaryota; kingdom Metazoa; phylum Arthropoda; class Insecta; order Diptera; family Drosophilidae; genus Drosophila; species Drosophila koepferae. The sequence goes on along the minus strand of JAUESR010000196.1, from coordinate 12,981,443 downwards.
CTGGCCAAGCTTATAGCAGTTAGTGTGCTCGTTGCTGTCGCTGCTTCCCATTGCACTTTGCTGGCTATAAGGGAAAAAGGACTCGAGCCGAGAGATCTGGAAGCTTGTGTGGCAGCTGCCGCTGTCATTCACTCAGTTCACTCAGTCACTCGACAGGCAAGTGGCAAGTGGCAAGTGGCAAGTGACAAAGAGCAATCACTTGTGACCGTTGCTGACCTCCGCAAGGAGCGCAACGAAAAAAGAGCGAGCGAGAGAGAGCAATAGGGTCAGCCCAACCCAACACAAGCCATCTCCTGCTCACTGTCAAAAGTATTTTATTTCAATTTATTTTTAGCTATATTTTAATTAATATAATTAGTTTCAGCCGCAGCCACCGCAAACATCCAGCAAACAGGGTTGCCACACTCACAAAAGACGGCCGCGAAACAATAACAGAAAGTCAACATTTGCCCACATTTGCCATTGTTTATATTTTAATGCCGCCGTCAGTGGAAAAAAAAAGGTTTAAAGTTTAATTATTTGTTAAATTGAGGCTGGCTTTTATTTCGGCTCGTTATTTCGCCTTCGTCTTTCAATGGCAGCTGACTTCCCTCCTGCTCCTCCTCCTGCTCTGCTTCCTTTTCTATTCCTTCTTCTTTTTGATTATGTTGAGTGTCAGTTGAATCCATTTCTTGTTTGGATTAGAGCTGAATGAGTAATTACGCTGCTTACTCTGACTTGTGCTCAGTCTTAGACTTGAATAGCCTAGCTCTTATCTTTATTATCATTTATTCATTTATGCTGATTCTTATACTCACTCTTATATCTGTCTGAGCCTCCCACTCATACTTCAAATCTTAGCTTCAATCACTCTTATACAAACTCTTATAATCATATTACAAGTCTTCGTTTCTATATCTGGCATTGACATACACACAGTCACATTTGTACCATCTCTTATACTAATATTAAAAGTCTTCAGCACATTCTCCCGATTAGACTTCCACTCACAATCACACTTATACAAACTCTTATACACTTATTGCTAGTCTTCGTCTCGCATTTGCACATTTGGCATTGACCTGCACACACGCTAACAATTAGACTTCCACTCACAATCACACTTATACGATCTCTTATACGTATATTATAAGTCTAGTTTGCACTCTCCCGCTTAGAATTTGTATACTTAGACGTTCACACTTATACCACACTCGTATACATCTGTTACAATTCTTATGCCAACTCAAATTCGCATTCAGATCACACTTATACTCATACTCTGACTAATAATCACTCTTATAATCATGTTAAAACTCCTAAATTTACATTTCTATCTTTGGAATACATGTACATCGCGCTTACACACACTTTTACCCACACTTATACGAATATACTGGCGCACAGACCCACAGCACTCATATAATATTCATGGCCTAGCCGCAACTTTAACATTGCGATCAGGTTTTATTTGACTCGTATTGCAATGGGATTCAACCTGGATAGAAAATGGGAACCAGAATGGGAATGAGAATGGGAATGGCAATGGGAATGGGTTTCAGCTGTCAAGTGGCTGGGGCGGGCACGTTTCGAGGCTCAGTCGCCCGAAAAGGCGTCAGAAATCGTGCGCGAGTTGTGAAAAACGCGCGCGCGCGCGTCTCTCCAGCGACGCGTTTGAAGTCGCGCGGGACCGACACAGCAGAAAAAAAAAAAAGTAAAATAAAAAAAAAAAGAATACATATATATGTATATATATGAGAAAGAGTTGCAAGCCAGCCAACGCATCCAGCGATGCGAATCAGGAGCCGCATCAGCAACCTTTTGATGCCAGCTTCGTGCCTTAAATTGAATTATAAGAAGGTGTCACAAAAGTCAACAGTTGAGTGGTTCCGACTTGGTCTGCCGCCCAGCCCACCTGAGTGGCCCACTTTGAGGCGACTCATTGCGAAAAAGGGTTGACAATCTCACTTACACACACACACACACACACGCGCACACCTACACAGGCTAGAGATTGATGTGATTTTAAGCTGAATGCGAATCGATTCAGAGTCATATTCAAAGAGTTCACTTTTAGACCTTTGCGTGATGTGATCCGCTAAGTAATTTGATATCTTTATCTCAGCCTGAAAAGCGGCTCCAAATTTTTAACGAGACTTTCTAAGCCTTTTTTCCACCAAAGCAAAAGTTTTCATAAATTTTCCAAGAAATAAAGGATGAACAATAAAAAAAAAAAAAGCTAAAAAGCAAAAAACGCTTTCAATTTGTTGCCAAAATTTGGCGAGTTTAAATTCGACATAAATTTGCTAGAATTTTTAATTCAAAATTGAAGTGTTTAATATTTGTAATATATTTAATATTTCATATTTTAATTATTTATTTTTGTATATATTAAAAATATTTGTTATTCAAAATTTATTTGCTTAAGATATATAATATATTAAATATTTTTAATTATTTATTATTTCATAATTTCTAAATATTTTTTATTTAATTTTTACAAATATTTTAAATATTTGCAAAGTTTAATAAATAATTTTTCTTTTTTTTTCTGTTTTCTAATTTTCTGTTAATTAAATTCTATTTATTAACTTTATATTTTAATCTCATTTTATTTATGTTTTAATTAATTTATTTTTTAATTTACAATTTGTTTATTTACGTGACTTTTTCTCTTAAAATTTTCGACTTTATATATAATTTTTTTTTTTTTCATTTGAATATAAAAAATTTATTTGTTTTAATTTTGGAAAACTTTTTCTTGTTTAATCTGAGCTAAACAAAGTTTTGCTGTGCAGCTTCGGGATTAAGAATGTTGACAAAGCGCGCACACACGCACACACACACACACTTGAGCAACGGACGTGTGTGTGTGTGTTTAGTGACGCGTTTTGCGCGCGTTTTTAAACGCGCGCGCGCTTTAAATTAATTTATATGCAAATATTTGCCAAAGAGGCAAATCTCTGCCAAGCCACAAGACTGCCACGCCCATGCACTTGAGCAAGCCTTACAGATCAGCGTATGTGTGTGCGTGTGTGTGTGTGTGTGTGTGTGTGTGTCAGTTAATACTTCTGTTTCTGTGAATTGGAAGCCAATGGAAATCGCATTAAATATTTTTCGCCTCGCGGGCACAAAAACCCAAAAATCCCCAAAAGCAAAACAATGAAAACTTGATGCAGAGGCGTGGCCAAAGGTGTTGCTGTTAGGCTATAGATAAGGGGGGAGGATACGAGGGATACGAGGCGCTTGCTTGTGGATATTGGTCATGTCAAACATGAAATTCAATTGTGTTTGGAATTCGAGCCAACAAAATGGACGCAGCTCGCCAAAAGTGTGCGGCATATGCGTTCACTTTTAGCTGCTGCCCATTGATGGGGCATGTGAATGGAGCGGGCGTGCATGGGGACGGGGTTGAGGTCGATGGCATGCCAAGCGGACATGAACATGGGACAGGGGCAGGGACAGCAGCAGGAGGCGACATGGGCTTTGAATTTGTGCAAAAGTTTCACGTTGACATTTCCATAATAATTTTCTTTCATTTCACTCTCTCTCACTCTGCCTCTCTCTCTCTCTCTCTCTCTCTCTCTCTCTCTCTCTCTCTCTCTCTCTCTCTCTCTCTCTCTCTCTCTCTATTAGTGTGCGTGTGTGCTATTGCCCCTTTTTTTATTATTCTTTTCCGGCCACACGCAAAAAAATAAAAAATATAGAGAAAAAAGTTTGCTTTGCTCTTGCCGCACGGCTGGCTAACGGAACAGCATTCCACTCTCGTGTGTGTGCGTGTGTGTGTGTGTGTGGCTCGAAGTCTTTTGTTCACGCACACACACACACACACAGCATCTCCTGCCCATGTGCTACTGACCCTGCGGCTTTGGAGGCTTTTTTGCATATTGATGAGTCGATGATGCCAACAGCTACAAAAAAGAAAAACTTTTTTTTTTTTTTGGGTCTAGGCGTAAATCGGGGCATACGGCGCTTCGGGGGCATTCAATGCGTTGAAAATTGAATGACAAAACGCATGGGCGGCCGTTCGACAAAGGCGTGGGCGGGGCGGGGGCGGGGCGGGGGCGGGGTTGTGTGCTGCCCACACTCTCCACCCCTCTTGCCTCTGACAGCTTTCAATCCTTTTTGGCCAGGCAAACAAACGCACGCACACACACACACACACACGCACACGCACACTAAGCCCGAAAGCTAAAAATGCAAAGCAGCTCAAAAGTATTCCAAACTGTTTTCGCAAGCCCAACAGCAACAGCAACAGCAACGCCCACACGCTCCAGCCACGCCCACGCGCTCTCATGTGTCCTGCCCTTAGGACTTGGTATTTGTGTCTCAGTTCGCGTCAAAGCAGAATTGTTAACAGACCTTTATGCATATTTCATGTCTGATGACAGCGAGAGCAGCACGAAAAATACATTAGAGAGAGAGAGAGAGAGAGAGAGAGAGAGAGAGAGAGAGTTTGCTCAAATAATAGATACCCTGTATTCAAGTTGCAATCTCAATTGGAAATTTCTTTATTTATGTTTCTATTTATGATAAGACTTCAAAAATAAATTCAATAATATTTCTTATTTATTAATTTTCACTTTTAGTTAGACATGCGTGCAAACCAATATGCCCTCTTCAAATTCTCATTTAAGACGGAAATAGAGAAAATAAATAAATAAAAAGTAAATATTTTTCTACTTTGTAGTTAAAGCTTTTGTCAGACACAGCTGAATCAGGCCTGAGTACGCTTCAAATGTAAACTTTGACTTTTTTTTTGCAATTTTTTCCACATTTTCATTGAAAATGGGAAATCAGGGTATAATGGTTTTGTGAAAATGTATGTAACAGGCAGAAGGAGGCGTGGCAGATCCCATAAAGTATATATATTCTTGATCAGGGCGACGAGAAAAGTTGATCTAGTCCTGTCCGTCCGTCTGTCCGTCCGTACGAATGTCGAGATTTCGGAAACTACAAAAGCTAGAGAGCTGAAACTCTCGCATATTAGTTACGCAGTACGAGTTTATTTTGTTTTTTTTTTTTTTCGATAACTCCTCATTTCCAAATTATCGATAAAATATCGCAAATTCGTTTACATTTTTTAGGTTTTTTGAACATAACTTCTACACCATTTCAGCTATAGACTTCAACGTTGATTTTGTAATTTTCAGATTTTGGATGCTACGCTCCCTTCGCCTCCAATTTGAAAAACGCATTTCAAATACTAGAGACTTGCACTTTGGCAAATAGATACATTTAGATGATATTAATATATTCTAAAAGTTTCATAGATAGATAGTCCATCTAGAAATGGAGTTATAAGCGTCCAAAGTTCAGCCCAACCCACCCGAAAGCCAGGGCAGCAACTGCGCAGTTAGCAGAGCACGCGCCCATACGTGCGTAAAGAAGAAGAGTATCACTTTTTTGGCAGGGTTTAGGGTATCTCGTAGTCGAGCCGTCTCGACTAGAGCCTTCTTACTTGTTATATTTATTTATTTATTTATTTATTTATTTATTTATTTATTTATTTATTTATTTATTTATTTATTTATTTATTTATTTATTTATTTATTTATTTATTTATTTATTTTTTTTTTTTTTATTTATTTATTTATTTATTTATTTATTTATTATTTTTTTATTTATTTTTTTTATTTATTTATTTATTTATTTATTTATTTATTTATTATTTTTTTATTTATTTTTTTTTTTTTTATTTATTTATTTATTTATTTATTTATTTATTTGTTTATTTATTTATTTATTTATTTATTTGTTTATTTATCTTTGTTACTTTTTGTTTCTTCTGAACGATACCAAAAGTAATCCATATACATATATTATGAAGCCAAGCCCAGCTTTAATTTGAATTCTAATTACAAATGAAATTCTCGTGAATTGAATTGAAATTGAAGTCTGAAGTCTCGAGTTAATGTCGATTTAACAGCTGCACAGCGCTCGAATTCTCTGCATCCTACGCACTTCAGCTGCTGCTGCTGCTGCTGCTTCGCGGCTTTGGTTTCTTTTTTTTATTTTTTTGGCGACAGTCCTTTCTGGCTTTGGTATTTGTTGTATTTGCTTTGCATTGTACTTAAAATGCTATTAACTCGCAACTGAGGCACCAAATTTAAACTTGTGCGGCTTTTTGGCTTTACGGTCTTTTGGGGCTGATTCTATTTTGTTTATAGATTTGCTGCACCTTTTTTGCTCTCTTTGGTATTTTTGTTTGTATTTTTTATATGCCTACTTAAAAATACATTTACACTTTAATGGCGCGACAAAAAGAAAAGTGGGAGCAGCAGGAGGAGGCGCTGGAGTGGGAGCAGGAGTGGGAGCAAAGCGAGTCAGCCAAAGTGAACAGAATAAAAAACAAATCAAAAAGAAATTAAATGACCTTTTCACATTGCGGCGGTTTTTTTTTCTGAATATTTTTTAAGCACTGCCAACAGCAGAATGAAGCAAAAGGACCACTCCGTGTGCATGTGTGTGTGTGTGTGTGTGTGTGTGTGTGCACGTGACGCCGGCAAGCTTTGCCATATGAAAGTCCGGCCAAGGCGACATCAAAAGACGCTTCACAAAAAAAAAAAAAAAAAAAAAATGCAAACACAATTGGCTAATATTGGGTCTAAAATGTGTGACTCTCTCTCTCTCTCTCTCTCTCTATGTGTGTGTGTATGTGTGTGGCAACTCTGTTTGCATGGAACCCAGTTCGATTGGCACCCCGAACGACAATCATTCATATTTAATGAACATCGCTCGCTTTTGTGTATCTTTCGTTTTGGCCTTTTGCCAGCAACGATTGATAGAAAAAGAATAAAAAAAAAAAAGCAAGAGCAGCAGCAAAAGTTAAAGAAGAACAAGAAGAAGAAGAAGAATTTGATGTACGTACAGTGGAACTGCCTAATATGGTTAGCTATAGCATATATATCTATATAAATATTGCATATATCTAAAAATATATCTATTCCTTTTGAATATCTCTGCTGATTGCAACAAGAAAACAGTATTTAAATACCAAATAAAATACTGCGCATGCCAAGCACTTGGGCACACTAAGTGGGAGACAGACGTAGAAGAGTTGCTAACAAATTGGCCATGAGCAGGGGCAGGGGCAGCGGTTTGTGGAGTGGGCGTGTCAGCTGGGCGTGGCAGCTGTGCGAGCGCAAATGGTAAACTTATAAAATATCTGCAACGAATACAAATTCAATTCATGAATAAATTGTAATATGTTGCCGCTGGGCCATTGGCGCTGCTGTTGGCTTTTGTGCGCTGCTGCCACTGTTTGTTCTTTAGCTTCGCGTGGAGGGAGGGGGAGCAGGAGAATATATGTATATAGATGCTGCTGGGTATGGTTAACAGTTGCCCCATTCATCAGATCTGCGCCTTCTGCAGTTATCGCTATTTTGTTGCTCTCAAATAATTACACCCACAGCACCACCCGCCACTCAAAAGCCAACATGCTGGCCCACTTAGCCATCTCTTTTTTTTTCATTCTATTTGCTTTTTTTTCTATTTTTTCCATACATTTTTTTATCTGGTTTTAACACGCCGCTAAGCTGCAGCTTAGTCTTTGCTGCTGAATGCTGCGACGGCAAAACTTTTCTCTTTCTCTTTCTCTTTCTCTGTTTTTGTTAGCTTTGCCACGCCCCCCAAGCCTCTGGGCCCTGTTCCACATGCTGAGGCCTTGTGTAGACACCAGTTAATTCCTTTACAAAGTCAATGCCACAATGCGCCTCTTTGTCTCTCTCTCTCTCTCTCTGTCTCTCTCTCTTTCGTTCTCTCTCTTTGCCTCTCTCTCATGTGAGCAACAAATATGACAAATTTTGACAAGAATTAATCAAGTTTTAATTAGGTATAACAAAATAGAACGGAGTTGAGAGAGAGAAAGAGGGAAATGTAGATTGAAAGAGAGAGAGAGAGAGAGAGGTGAAAGTCACCCATAGAAAATGCACAAATCAAGAGATGAAGAGCTGATTAGACAGCATTGCAGTAAACTAAAATATGAAATGCAGTAAATGTTAATCAATGAAAAGCAACAGCTGCTCTACATTGTGGAGACTGTTAAAAAGTTAACAGCTCATTAGCATAAAAACAATTGTTAAGAGAAGAGCTGAAAAAAGAAGTGTTGACTAACGAGAGAGAGGGAGACAAAGAGAGTGAAAGAGAGTAAAGCGAAAATTTGCTTAAAATAAATTGCCATCAAGCTGAAGGCTAGTTGACAGAGAGAGAGAGAGAGAGAGAGAGAGAGAGAGAGAGAGGGCGAGGCACGCATGAATGGAGCCTTAACAATGTTATTCAAAGCAGCTACCAGCCGGCAGGTGGCGCAATAAGCAAACACAAAATGTAGATTTTGATGAAAGGTGAAACCAGTTGACCAGCCAGAGCCAGAGCCAGAGAAGCTGAGCGACAGCGAGGTAGAGTGAGAGGGGTGATGGTTAGTTGGGGAGGAGGGGGCGGTTCGGAAGAGTTACGCAAATTGCTGCGCTGGCAAAGGCTGTAAAATTTTATTGAGCATGCCGAGAGTGGCAGAGGTCGTGGCCGTGGCGACGAAGGCGTTGCCAGCGAATCGAGCGCGTGTTAAAGGAGGAAGCTGTGCGGTTGCATGGAGCAGTGAGTGCTACGGCCAGAAGCGGAACCTAAAACTGAACCGGAACGGTAAACGGCAACGGCAACAGCAACGGCTTTAGCAAGCGGAGCAGAAGTCAATGGCAACGGCAATGGCAATGGCAATGGCAACGGCACTGGGATATGGCCATAACGTGGCTTTGATTTGCGCTCGGCTTGAACCGAATGCCACGCCGAAAATTTATTGTCAAGTATAAAATGTAATGGCCGCATACATAATGTACTGACATGGGGCAGGAGCAGGAGCTGGCAGGAGGCGGGGGCAAGCGACTCGCCTGGTAACTGAAACAGTTATTTGCACTTGGCCCGGTTACGTGCCGAATCAATTGAGTGGCGGACGCAGAGACGCGCTGCTGGTAAATACATAAATCATTTAAGTATTCCACAAGCTATGATTGTGTTCCGTTGAGTCTGTGTGCAGGTGTGCAGGTGTGTGTAGGTGTGTATGTGTGCAGGTGTGTGTGTGTGTGTGCAGGTGTATTTGCGAGCTATGCAAAATTGTTGCGAGCGATGGCGGCCCGTTCACTGTGCCCTGTTGCTGTCCCCAGGCAATAAAATGCCTGTAAATTCCTTTTTATTTCAACGAGTGAGAGCAGGAGGCGGCGGTGGTGAGCGAGGGGAGGGGGCGGGTGTGTGGCATGGCACCTGCTTAGCATGCCAAATTGAGCGGGCGAGCGAACGAGCCAATATGTTGGTAAATTCTTCGCACTGCCGCCTCAAATCACGCTGCTGCTGCTGCTGCTCCTCCTCCTGCTGCTGCTCCTGCTGCTGCTGCTACTCCTGCTGCTGCTGCCACTTCAATGATGCATATTTGATGCGTGTTTTACATAAGTCAACAACACGCATACTCGCACAACATTTGTCAGTGACAATTTTCATTAATTTAAAAAGCTAAATAAATTCGTTGAGGCACAGTCGAGCCACAACTATTTGACGTTGACTGTCGTTGACGTTGCGCACGCCATGAAACAACAGCGGACCATGTATCACACGCACACAAACACATGCGCATATATACATATGTGTGTGTGTGTGCGTGTGTGTAAATATGGCATTCCCACATGCCACATACTGGGGACGCAATTCACCAAGCGGCATTTTAATGGCTCGCATATGTAAGTGGCTTCAAATTGCTCCACCAAGCAGCAAGCACACACACGCACACACACACACACACACGCACACACACACACACACATACACTAAAAGCTACATCTGCTTCCACCAAATTTGCCTTTAGAGAGGCAACAGCAATTGCCAAGCGCCAGAAGACAGTAAACTTAGCTTTGCTTTAAATACAATTTCGCTCCCTCTCTCTCTCTCTCTCTGTCTCCCCCTCTCTCTCTGGCTATCTCGCTCTCCACCTGTTATCTCTTTTTATTGCACATAAATAACAAATTCTCCACGCAGCAACTGTTTCAAAGTCTTTAAACGGTTCAGCAGCCGAACGAGCTGGCATTTCGAGCTGCTTTCTATTAGTACATAAATTCAGAACAGCCTCAGCGCCCATAGCCTAACTAAATATATCTGTATCTAGGCTATATAGATTGCGTCTGTCATATATAAGTCCAAGCGCAAAGTTCAAGTCAGATTGCAAACTTTGCACATAAATCAATTTGTCTTTCTGCCAAGATAATTCAAGTGTTGACATGCATATAGCTAAGAGTACAGGGTATCTTCTAGTCAGACTCTGTGTTGTCGCTTGCTTTGCGAGGTGAATGCACGCAATGCTGAGGCAAACTTGAAACAAACTCATTAAGCGACAACATTGGCGCGATTTTTGTCGGCTCCGCAAACTGTCAGACATGACTGAGGTGCGCCTTCCCTAACCCAGCGCCCAGCTGAAGCACAGGGTATTGCGGACTAAAAACGCGAGCTGACTGCCTGCCTGACAGCCTGACTGCTGCTGCTGCTGCTGCTGCCAGACTCCTGCTACTGCTGCTAGACTCCTGCTGCTGCTGCTGCTGCTGCTGCTGCTGCTGCTGCTGCTGCTGCTGCTGCTGACACGGTTACTCAACTTCCGGCGTCTACTCTTGCACAGCGGCAAAAGTTGAAGCTGGCGCGATTGTCGCATGAGAAGAGCACACTTCCTGCCAGCACACACACACCAACACACACACACACACTTGAATACAACACCCGTTGGGAACGTGCCCGGGCATCACATCCTTTGCCAGCATTCATGCTAATAATTTGATGGCGCCGTCGCGCAACACACAGCGTCAGGTGTAAAATATTGTTTAATGTGTACACACACACACACACACACAGAGAGAGAGACACCCACACAGGCAGACATTCATATGCAAATCAAAAAAAAAAAAAAAAAAACTGAAAACAGAAAACAAGATTGCGTCGCGTCGCCAACGAGGCGAATGACAACGCGGCAAAAGTAAAAACAGTTGAAAGGCATTTCATGTTGCGCTTTCATTACGCACAATTTGTAGCCGCCCACACGCACAGACGCACACACACCCACACAACAACACACACACATACAGAGAGAGAGAGAGAGACAGATGTAGCTACACACGCCTTTTTTATGTAGCTGGTTAATTTGGCTTTGATGACGCAAAGTAACACAATTTTTTATTGAATTTTATAGCATCAAATTTGTATTTGTTGTTATACAACACAGAAAGAAAGCCTCTCTCTCACACACTCACCCTCCTCACACACACACACACACACACACACACACCTGTAAATGTTTTTCTTGTTCGTTAACGCAACTCACCTGCAAATTGGGCGGACAATGATCCAGCAGCTCCAGCATATGCTTTATATTCTGCGCATCCTGTATCACAAAATTCAATTCCATATCGAATTCACCGCCGACAAGCTACATGAAAAACAAAAAATACCAAGAAAAAAGTATTTTAATTAGTATTTTTTAAAAAAGAATTTCGGTATTATCTTTAGTTATTTGATACTTTAGTCAATTAAGCATACAAATTGTATTGTATCTAGGCGATGCATCATGGGATAATGGGGAAAAAACTGTTATACAAAAAGTGTTTTATAACAAATTGATACTGTACAAATTTAATATAGATTTATATTCAATTATGTGTTATTAAATAGGGAAATGAGAGAAATGAGAGAAAGAAACTGTTATACAACATTATGGGCATGGAAAACTGTTATACAGAGGTATATAAATAAAGTAAATGCTGCTACAGCTTAACATGATAACAGCCTTATAACGATATAGTATTCAAAATCATTCGAATCAAACTGTTATACAAATTCAGGATATTGCCTAAGCAGTTCAGTGAACTGAAATAAACTCGGAATTATATTCTCTAGTCGAAGAGTTCTGTTCATCATTATTTTATGTTGCTTTTCACACAAATTGGGAATTATATATTATATTCTGTTATACGAGCTTAACAGCTCAACAACGATTACAACTTAAAGTAACTTTGATATGAAAATCAGAAAAAACAGCAAAAAAAAAATCTTGTGAAACTGAAGAGATTCAAATTCCATTTTAGACTCGACCAAAACCAGAAATTCATTGCGTATTTGTATAACATTTCGCTTTTACTTGAACTTAAAGATGAAATCAGCTTGCAAAAGTTGCTTAAAAGCTGGGCGGGGCTCGGTGGGCGGGTGGAGCAGGCTTTATTATGCTGGTTGTAACAATTTAGATGCCTGCAGGCATTTAGCACTGAAAGTTGTTAGGCTTTGGCTAAGTACGTATAGATGTTGGCTAGCCGGGCGGGTGGGGTGTGGGCGGTGTGTGGGGGGCGTGTCCGAGAACGATTCCGGCAAACGCAATCAGCGCTTCTTTCACCAGCAGCAGAGTGGGCCAAGACGAGTCGAGTGGGCAAAAAAAAAAAAAGCCTGTAGTAAAATTGTAGAAAGGTTCTAACTTAATTACGATAGGCCCCAGCCTCACTCGCAATATACAGATGTAAAGAAATATATATATATATATATACATGTTTTTTGACAGCCAATTGAATCGGCAATCGAATTTAGTCGCACCCCACCCTCCCCTCCCCGTCCGTTGGGGAGCTTTTCGTGTCAATTCATTTGATGCTTTTTGCGCGCTTTAATAAAATCACCAAATAAATTCAATAAATTGATTTGGCTGACGCAAAAAAAGGAGGAAGAGGAAGAAGCAGAAGCAGACTCCAGACTTGCTTCCATGTGCCTCGGCCCAGCTCCGCACTCTACGCTAAGCCCCTCGGCTCCAAGCTTTGTGTTGGTCGGTTTATTTATTTACATTGTTTTTCCTTCTCTTTGTTGTTGTGTATGTTGGGGCTTAGTTGGCGTCCGCCAGCTGGGCGCCAGTCTCATCCCTTTATCAACACCCTGAGCTGGCATCCCCCTCCCCACCCCCACGCAATATCGCTGCCGCCGCCTCTTACAATCTGGCCCTTAAGCCAGTTGCACTTGAGCTGCTTGATATGAACAGCTTTATAATTATGCTTACCATGCCCCATCCTTTGCATTAACCGCAGGCTGGCGGTTGCTGTGGTGTCGCCACAGCCTCCAGTCTCCCCCAGTCTCCCCAGTCGCCACAGCCTTGCCTATTGTGGTATGAAGATATCTTATCACCTGGCTCCAAGTGAAATCAAAGCGACAGCTGCGGCAGCTGGGCAGCTGCTTATATTGCTAGATAAGCTGCACGTCAAGCCTGTCTGATCGACTATATAATGCCCTAGGTATAAGCTGGCCTACGTATATCAGCTTTATTTTGTAGTATAGTCCCAACTGAATTCTATCTAGCTGTTATACGTGGAACTAACATACATGTGTATATAACTTGTAACACTATTATAAAGTCAGCGCTGTTTTACAACTGTAATACAACTGTTATATAGCTATTATGTGGCCTTTGCTATTTTTGCTACATTATAATATAGCTTAAAGACAGCGCAGCATTAGAATTAACTGTTATACAACTGTTATACAACAGTGATATAGCCCTCTGTGGCTTATGCTCTTCTTGTTAAATTATAATATGGCTTAACGCCAGCGCAGCATTTAAATTAACTGTTATACAACTGTTATACAACTGTTATACAGCTTTAATACAACTGTTATATGGCTTATACTTCCAATTATACAAGATAAGACATATATTGCATATTTACACAAATTGCATAATTGAACATAAGTGTTATACATCTGTTTTATGCCTTTTACGTTGAGTGTGAATGAATATACCTAGTTACATATACATATGTATAAACAAAATAGATATTATATCCTAATTACATATATTCTATATATGATATTTATGATATTTTACGACTATTGTTGAAACTATTATACAACTGCAAATGCGAAAATCCTCAGCATTTGCCCTATTTAAGAGCTCCCACACACATTTAATTCGCTAGCGCAGCAGAGCGATAATTAATTCGAAGTCTTGTCAAAAACAAATGACATCAGCAGCGTCAAATGGTGTTTAGTGTCTCCCAAAAAAAAAAAAAAACGACAAGAAGCAAAACAATCAACAAATCATAAAAAAAAAAAAAACGAAAAAAAAAATTGAAACGAATTTCTCATTCAGATTTAAATTAAACTTTTGCGTAAAGTTTTTCTTTTCGCCTTTGCGCGGGCAAACAATTAGGCAAACTTCTCGCGCTCTTTACAAGCGTTCTAAACGCCGCTTAATTATATTCCAGTTTCTTCCTCTTCTTCTTCTTTTTGCTTTTCTAACTGAAATTCCCCAGCGGAATCGCACACACACTCTGTCTCTCTCCAGCTCTCCCTTTCTCTCTCTCTCTGCTCGCTACGCACCTTTGGCTAGCACATTTAGTCAATTTTGAGTTCATTTAAAAAGTTTGCTCGCTCTGCGTTTTTTTTTTTTTTTGTCTCTTACGCTGGGAGATTTAGTGAGAGAGGGAGGGGAGGGGCGAGCGTAGGAGTGGGCGAGAAGTGGGCGAAAAGTAAGAAGCAGAAGCTGTCACTGACGTTTCGCTGCTGCTTGTCACCTCGTCGCGGCAGAAGCGCTCACAGATATGCCCAGCCCCTTGCCACTTGTTCCGCTTTCAAGCTGTGTGTGTGGTGTGTGTGTGTGTGTGTGTGTGTGTGTGTGCGTTGGTGTGCGTCGAGTCGCTTTTGCTGTGTTTCTGTCGCTTATTTAAAGTAAATTGAATTTCTATTTTATTTAAAATGCGCATTGAGACGCACTAAAAGTTCGCAAGCCAAAGAGAGCAAAAGCAACTGTGTGCTGGGCTGTTGACATGGGGGGGGGAGGGGGTGGGTGGGTGTCTGCTAGCAGCTGAGATGAAGCCGAAGTTGCTGCACGCTGAAAATTTAGCGTAAAGGTGTAAAAATTACACTTAACACTCACAGCCAAAGCATATAGAAAGCGTAAAAGAGTAAGACACAGATGGAGTGGCAGAACAGGAGAGAGCAGGAGAGAGCAGGAGAGAGCAGGAGAGCGGGTGAGCGCTCTCTATGTGCTTGGCCTTTGTATTTGACTTTGCTCATTGCTGTTGCCTTTGTTAAAGTTTTTTTTTTTCTCTTACTTTCATTTTATTTTATTTTTGTAATTCAATTTCACTTTGCAGGTGTCGAAGTTGACTTAAATTGCGTTAGCTTCCATTGTTACAAAGCCAAATGTGTGTATATGTGGGTGGGTGGGTGCGGCAGTGGGTCTAGCTGACTGCAAAAAAAAAAAAAAAAAAAAGCCAACCGCAGCTAACAATAGCCAAAAAGCCAGATATTTAGAAGCTGCTTAGAAGCAATTGCCAAGGGAGAGAAAAAACCTCGAAACAAAAGCTATACGAAGAAAATCCGATACATATATATATATATATATATATATATATATGATTTTGTTATGTGTTCCTGTTTTTGTAGTCTAGTGTAACAATATGGGTATGTTTAAGGCTTAACTGCAGTAAAGCTAAACTTGATGGAATCAGAACTAAACAGACTTAACTTAACCATATAGACTCTAGCAGCAAGGCGATCAATGGGGGCTTGCTCGACTCATGAATACTCTACTTTCAAGTTTTCTAAAGTTTGCTTTATTCATTGCGTGTTTTGCTATGTGTTTCCCAAATGGTTTTTGGCCCCTAACTATAACTAAGATCGCTGTGATTAACTTTTCCCGAGAGGAAGCGCAATGAAAACAAACGAAGGCAAATGCAAGAGGAAAATACAAGAATTTCCCTTGCTTTTCAGCTAGAAATTTTGTTGTTGTTTTTTTTTACAGCTTTTGCTTTCCTGTTGCCTGTGGCAATCAACTAACTTTTCTCTTCTCTGTATACATTAAGTATACCCTGTAAAAATGCTGTGAAAGGGCATATCAGTCTTCATATTTTTGGTATTTCAAGTGCATAGATTATTGTCAGTTTGCTATGTAGCCTTAGGAGTATGGCAGATCTTTATATGCCTCTGCCTAACTGCAAGTCGTGCATACTCGACTGCAGCACTTTTTCGATGGGCATCCACTAGAATTGCGTATGTGAAATGTCTGCCGAATGCTAATGCCACTTTGATGCTTTATCGCGACGCTTTATCATTGTCGGTTGGCCTGCTGAACAATTTCCCTTTTTCCCCATTTTCGTGTCTAACCTCAAAAACTCACGCCCTTCGCTAACTTCGCTCTCTCTCTCTCCCTCACTCTCTCTCTCTCTCTCGCTCTCATTTGCCTTGTTCCCCATATCATACGCGCTGGCTTTGTCTAGCGCAGCTTTTTCTTTTTTCCTCTCCCTGGGCTTTTGTAGCATTTCTTTATGGCTGAGGCCGTCATTAGGGAATATTCGCAAATTTTTTGTTCTTCTTCTTTTTCGTGGTTAAGCTTTTAAAACAGTTTTTTTGAAAAGTAAACGGTGAGCCCACGGCCAACCCTTTGCCTACGCTCGCCCAGCGCCACACACACCCCCCCCCCCCCCCCCCCCTCCACTGTTACACGTTCGTTTCCAAAGTTCTGTTGTTCTGTTGCCTATTTCCTTTTTTGTTTTTCCACTGCTTTTTATTTTGTGGTTTTTCTTTCATCGTCGCTTATTTGAAAACGTTCTTTGCTCAAACACTTAACTTAATTTTTTCCACTTTGGCTTTTTATACTCTCTTGCAGGTGGAAACATGTGGGGTATATGAAACTAATCAATAAATTCCGGATTCTTTGAAGGGGCTAACAACTTTTTCAGATCCCAACACTCTATTTTGATTACAGAATATTGGATTGATATTTGTTCAATATCGATTGACTTGATTGGTGATTGATAAGAAGTAATCGACTTTTTGATTGAATGATTGACTGACCTTTTGCTTGACTGCTTTATTCACTAGCTTATTGCGTAATGAGTAATGAATTGATTGATTGATTGACTTATCTACTCATTGGTTGACTGATTGATTGATATATTCCATTCATTACAATGATTGATGGACTAAGTCAGTAAATTAGTTTGGTCAGACTGATTGAGTAATTGTAGAGAATAGATTGACTGATGTATTGATTGAATGCTTGCATGGTTGACTGGTCTTTTGTTTGTTATAGATTGATTGATATTCCTATAATCAAACAAAATATCAAAAAGTGATTGATTTAGAGAGAATTGAGTACTTGCTTGATTTTACAGCTATATTTATTGAACAACTACTTTAACAATGCTAGAACATTTCATTGATTGAGTTAGTTTATCTTTTCTGGGGAATATTCTTATTGGATTTGATTTTTCTCTTTGACTTGTGCTCTTTACCTTTTCTTGTGCTGCTTCTTGCTTAAACACACACACACACACACGCACACTTACGGAAATGGCTCGTTGGGGAAATTTTGTTTTCTTGGGAAACTTTTCTTTCTGTTTTTCTGTTTCTGTTTTTTTTTTTTTTTTTTTTATTGGCCTAGTGGCTAGAGGCGCCTGCTCTGCAAGTAGGCGCAGTTCCCACGATTCCCACAATTTTCTCAATTCCCACAGTTGCCGAACGCGCTCAAAGTTTTTTCGGCGCTTCGCAGTTGCAGTTGCTCGCATTTGAAATACTTTTGCTTTCTGCTCCTCTTCATCTCTTTTTGTTTTCTTTGCCAAATCACTTTTGTTTTTTTTTTTTTTTTTTCTTCCTGCTCGGGCAGAGGGACGTGGAGTGGCAGTGGAGTGAGATTTGATGTGTGTGCATATCTTTAAAGTCTGCGTGGGGCCTCATTAGGAGGCTGCGATCTAACCCTCAATTGTTATGGGCAGCATTATTGATGACTCCTGCGTTGGCCATTAGGCAGCATTCACAATTGGGTCAGGGGCTAGCTGAATGTGTGTGTGTGTGTGTGGGTGTGCCTTAATGAATTTCATGGTCAGACTACGCCCTCCCCAAGCGCTTTATTCTGCCCCTGGTTTCACCTCATTTTATTTATTTATTTTTTTCTTCGTGCTCTGTTCTGCTTTGCTCATCATTTATCATCACAAACAATTGCCACTGGCTTAACATGGCCCATAATTACAACACACACACACACAGAGAGAGAGACGCACAGTCGTTCACACAGTGACAAGCATGCATGGGCCACGCCCACTTTGTGGGAAGGAAATGATAAAAGGATTCCTTTTGCCACACATAACTGACAGACATCAATCAGAGATTCTTTCACAATCGGCCTCAGCTGGTAAGGTAAAGGGGCAGCAGCAGCAGCAGCAGCAGCAGGAGGCAAGAGGAGATGTAGAGGCGTATGGCAGGAGGCGGGGCATGTAGACTGCTGCGCCTTTAATCTACTTTCACGTATTTTATCTCTGTGCGCATTGCTGCATGATAAGGCCAGCATCAATATGCAAAGTTTCAGCTGCTCGACAGGAGGTTTTCCAAAACTTTTCTTTCTTACTTCTTTTTCCTTTTGCAGCAGCAGCAGCAGCAGCAGCTAGAGCTAAAGCTGATTGCGTGGGTGGTCTTTTGGGTGGCTGCACTCCAAATTGTTAAGCATAAACATTAAAATAAATTTATGCTATAAAAAAGTGGATAGTAGAAGGGGATGATAGGCAGGCAAGGAAAAAGACATGGAGAGAGAGAGAGAGGGAGTGTGGGCGAACAACAGCCAGCAGGCGTGGCAAGGTGGCTACGATAGAGGGTGGACGTTGGAAAATTGTTTATCGCCATGAAAAAGTTTTCAGTTTGCAGCAGCAGCAGCAGCAGCAGCAGCAGTTGTTTGTGTGCCTTTGTTTGTTTATTTTGCATTGCATATGTGTGTGTAAGTGTGTGTAAGTGTGTGTGTGTGTGTGTGTGTGTGTGTGTGTGTGTGTGTGTGTGTGTGTGTGTGTGTGTGTGTGTGTGTGTGTGTGTGTGTGTGTGTGTGTGTGCCTTGTCTGTTTTGAGTTTTGAGTTAATCGAAAAAGTTAATCATCGAAGTTTTGCAACGCGCTAAGCAAAATGTAAAAGCGAGTCGCCAGCCTCCTGCCAGCCTCCTGCCTGCCTCCTGCCAGCCTCCTGCCTGCCTCCTCCTACCTAACAACCCCCTTCCCCCTTCCACGACTGCCACCCAGCATCAAGCTGTGACCCATGCGCCCCAGCTGAACAGCGGGCGTGGCCTGTCAAATGTGCATGGTCATTGGAGAGCTCGACAAATGCAAAAAAAAATGTCAGAGAAAAGAAAAAAGCAAAGAAATGAAATATTACTGAGAGTCGAATAAGACAAAGTTGAAATAAAATGAAATGAAATGAAAATTAAATTCAATAAATTATTTCAAATTGAGCATCAAATATTTAAAGGCAATGTTAGGCATATACATGCATAATAAACTGAATGCTGAATATGTGGAAATATATTTAATATATTTAATATATTAATGCAAAAATAATTTACTTAAAGCTCGAAGTCAGCATAAGGAATATTTTCCCAAAATGTGAAAGTTAAAAATAGTTTATATATATATTTATTTATTCTTTAATTTAATATTAATATTTCCTGCATAAGAAACAAAAACCCGTATTCCCTGATTTCCTCATATTCAATGGGTTCAGGCTATAAAAAAAAATTATAGACAAATTCTCAGAGACGATCATTCATTGCTTAAGTCATTATGGCTATACGAGTTATATGTATATGAGAGTACCTTGACTAAGTGTGTGTGTGTGTGTGTGTAATTGATTGCATTAGTGCTCTATGCAATTCTGCTGATATGAAGAGAGTCTAGAGCTGATATTGCGCACTTGCATGTATTTGATTCGATTCGCTGAGGCTTTCTGTATGCAGGCTCAAAGACTCTTAGCTAAGCGAGCTTGTAAAACGAAGGGAGAGAGAGAGAGAGATAGCGCTAGAGACGAAGCTAGCTGTTGCTTTACGTGCTGCCGGCTTTTGCTGAGTGCGAGTGAGATGACTATATGCGCCAATCGGCAAGAGCTCTGTTGATGAGCAGCAAACGAAGAAGTGAAGCAATTGCAAAAGCTCACGGGCATTTCTTATAGAAAAGGTAACCTAATTGACACACAACCCCTATATATATATCAATTATTATGTAAACTTCTATATATATTCTCCAACCTTTTTTCATTCCACGTTCTTTTGCCTCTCATAGTTTCTTAAGCTTTAATTTTCAAGCTGTCAATGTGTTGTCTTTAGCTACAAAACTCAAATCGTGCCAATATTTGCGTTCATAAATTTAACTTGTATTTGTGCTGCTCTGCTCTCTCTGGCTGTCTCCCTCTCTCTTCTGTGCTTCTCTTTTTTCCTGTCTTTATCCCTACTCAGACTTGCAATCTTTTCTGTGAAGAAGCTTGCCATCATCCTGACAGCATAAAATAATTGACTTGGATACGAATGCGGATTCGTTGTTTCACTTTGAGACATTTGTCTAGTCACCTCTACACTTAAGCCTCCTCTGTACTCTCTCTCTCTCTCTCTGCACTCCCACTCCCACTCCCACTCTCTCCCTCTCGCTCTATTCACAGACAATGACATGGCAATAAAAGGCCTGCAGAAGCCGCTTTGACACTCTCAGCAACACAATTACTTAGTCAGGCTGACAAATATTATTTTCTCCTTGGCTAAATTGACTCCTACCCACGCCCCTCACCACCTCCCAGCCCCACTGTCCCACTATCCCACGGTCCCGTCTTTAGTCGACCGCTTTGGCTACAGTTTGGCAGACGGGCAAACATTATGAACACTTAAAAAATTTTCAATGCACATTATTTGCTGATTGATTGAGTGATTGATTACTGAGTGAGAGCCCGAGCAGGGCACAGCGCTCCCATGCCGCCTCCTGCCACAGCCAAAGTGGCTGTCATTTGTGTGTGTGTGTCTCTGTCACACAGGCTCTGCTTGCTGCTCTCTCTCTCTCTCTCTCTCTCTCTCTCTCTCTCTCTCTCTCTCTCTGTGTGTGTGTGCCTTGGCTTCGTTTTATAGGCCGCCTTCTTCATTGAAAGCTTTACAAATTGTCATTTGAGCACACAAAGCGTCGCTGCTCCCAAACTGATGCGTCGAGTTACGAGTATTAAGTGCACCCTACCCCTCCGTACCCCTCCGTACTCCCCTCCGCGCGTTCGTCTCGTCTTCCTCTTCAACATCTTCCAGTCCTCTCTCTCTCTCCCAAATACATTTCCCATTTTTGCGAAGTGATGATGGCCATTAGTTTGGCATTGTCTGTTGCCAACAGCCTCGACTTTGAGCGTCAATAATTGAGCGTTAAATATGATTTAAAAACGTATAACAAAAGTGGGCGGGGGTGGGGGCGGTAGCGTGTGCGTGGGCGACTAGGGGGCGGTGACAGCAATGGCTGTGGCTAAAGGCGAGTGTCGAAGGAATGACTAGCGTCTGCACTTGGCTTGATTGCCGATGCTTGATGCGGCTAAAAGACGCAACAACAAATAAAAGGTATACAACAAAGTGGGAATATGTCACTAGAAGATACCCTGTAAAAGTGAATGTAAATGTTGTTGTTGTATGCAGAGAGTAATGAAATCTTGGCAGATATAAATATGAACTACATTAATATATGTTTGAATGCGCATTGCATGAGCAAATTAAGGTCAGGCTTAGGGTCATGGCATGGGAAAAAGCAGGAAAATTAACTCTCACTTGATAGAATCTTTTAATTTATTTTTTTTTTTTTAGCAACTAAGATTTTAGTTCAATCAATAAATTGAGAGAATTTCAATTTGATTTCAGACCAAACGACCTTCAGAGTTGAACAAATAGAGCATAAATAATGAATCGAAGAGCTCAAAGAGCGTGTTCTAAGTAGATGTCAATCAAGCTAGAAAAAGCATAAGTTCAGAGTGTATAAAGTATAAGGGAATTGAAAACTCAATTGAAAATAAATAATAAAACTATATCAATGCCAATTATAAATATATTTCCAAGGCATACAGATACATGGGACCCTGCATTGCTCAAGTACAGGGTATTACCACAATATTGTCGCGCATATTTCAAGCTGCTGTTCAATTTCCAAATGTTCATGCTGCGCGCTTGCTGAGGCTGGGGACTGCAACTGCAACTGCAGCTGGGAATGGGAATGAAAATGGGGCTGAGTAGGGGCTACGAGCAGTTGTGGCACTGCTTGACTGCGTTTTCAATCTGTACAAAAGGGCAACCTGCTGCCAGCGCAAGAGAGAGAGAGAGAGTGAGAAAGAGCGAGGGAGAGAGAGGGAGAGTGTGCGCGATATTAGAGCGTAGAGTGAAATTAAGAAAATGCTCGCTGTGAGGGAAATAGGAAATATATATATATGTATATATATGTATATACATATAACGTATATCCATAATAAATGTAATGAAAATTGTGGCTGGCATTAGAGCGAGACAACAAATGCCCCGAATGATGCCGCCTGCAGCTTGGCTTGGCCAATAAATCAAGCCACGCTGCGATGCACGGAGCCAGAACGAATGCGACATTAAGCGACAGGATATTAAACAGGCAACACCCTGTCGCCTCACATACGCTGCATGCTGGACGTCAAACGAATTGAATGCAGTTCGCTGAGCTTAATAGCAATTTCCATAGGATACAATGCTGAATTTCTTATCGCACAAAGAGTGTGAGTGAGTCGGTGAGTGACTCAACTGAATGGGGTTAAGTGGCTGAAAGCAAAACTGAGTTTATCTTGGCCAACTCTAAAGCAGCTCGAACTTCAGCCATCTGCCAAGCGCTCTATCGATTTATCGATAGTTATCGCAATTAATGAATGAGCGTGCTGGGTTACTAAAGAAAAAGTAGTATATAAATTACATAGATCATAAGTTCATTTAGATTGTAAGTTTGGTAGATCTTGAGGTTGTTGATATCTGAGTTTAATCCTTGCTATAGCTGCTTCGGCTAGTTGGGCTGTAATAATTCGAGTATCTAGCGTATCTATACTAGAGCTATAGAAAATATCTATTCGATTTACAATTGTTAATCGATATCTACAGAGTGTCCCTAAACTCAGGCAAGAATTGTAGTATATATTGTATTTATTTATATGGTATATAATATATGGTTAAGTATGCAGCTAGTCAGATAATAACAGCTCATGGTACTAGCTATCGGAACATGAATTCGATTCGATTTTTGATGTAACTAAATTGCAAGATTTTGGTGGGTCAGATGAAGCGATTTAAAGCAAGATTATTTTCTTTGGAGTTTTCAGAAATCTAAATTTGATTTCAACAAACGCATTGAAGGATGAAATTGAGTGCTGTATCAAAGAAATTCAGCCGAATTTTTGCAATGCAATCATGTAGAATTTCAAGAAAAGAGTGCAGCAAAGTTTGGTTTGGGGTATAAATCAATGAACAGTTTACACTTTTTAACCTTTATATTCTAGCAAAATTACATCTAGCTTTAAGGCAAAGACGTTTGAATAGATCTAAGAATGCCTTCGTTTAAATACTCATTATATACATACATTAGAAAGGATTCTACACTAGTTAAATGAATAAAAATAATATCTATATCAATATATTACTTTAGCTTGATAAATGTATACCGAGATTTAAGCAGCATAAAGTCAAGACAGCTGCAAAGAAGTTCAACTAGAATGCATGCAACGCTTGCTCCATTCAAACAAGTTAATTCACGCGTGTTGCACTAAAGTTGAACCAGGCTTAAAAAAATGTTGCATACTTTCAAGCGCAGTCAGGCAAATGCTGCTGCCAGCTGCAGCAGTTGCTATTGCAGTTGCAGTTGCAGTTGCAATTGTTGTTGTTGTTGTTGTTGTTGTTGTTGCAACTACAACTCAGAAAGTAGTTAAGACAAAAGGCAGCGGCAAAGAAATTAAATATTTGCTGCCAGCCACAGAGCGAGAGCATGAGGTAGGGAGAGAGACAGAGTATGCTGAATAGATATATTTGTATAACTCTCACTCTGTCCTTCTCTCTCTCTCTGTCTCTCTCTCTCTCTCTCTCTCTCTCTCTCTCTCTCTCTCTCTCTCTCTCTCGCTCTGTCTTTATATCTGTTAACTTGAGCGCGCACGCCCTCATAAATGGCAACGACCTGAAGCCGTCACTTAAGCAAAATTAGACAAAATTAGCAAAAATGCAGAGCATCAGAGCAAAGGGTTAAGCAGCAACGTGGCCATTGCCGTTAGCATGGGCATGGGCATGGGCATGGGCATGGTCGTGGGCATGGTCGTGGGCATGGTCGTGGGCGACTCGCTGGCTACGTGGCCAGGCATGTTGGCCAAAAGCAAAAGCTGTGCACCAAGCCAAAAAACCAAAGCGCTGACAGCAACTTGGCCAGCCACTTTGCTTAATTAAACGCGCCAGTTGTTGTTGTTGTTGTTGTCGTAGTTGCAACTGAGCGTAAGAAAGTTGGTAAATAAACAGCCAAGAACCAACTGCCGCATGCTCTGTCTGTGTCTGTTTGCAGTCAGCTTTAACAAACTCAAATCTGTTTCTGTTGAGATGCTAAAGATTTTCCTCAGATTTGCATTGATGTAAAGTTGAGCGTTAAGCAGTGCATGCAAAACTGTTTGAGTCTTTAGGGAAATTCAACAGAATCCAAAAATAGAGCTTACTCTTAGATAAGAAAGCAAAGCTGTGACTAGAGAAGGGAGAAGACAGAAAGAGTGTAGAAGAGAGCAGAAGGGAGCAGAAGAGAGCTGAAGAGTGGAGAAAAAGAAGGAAGCAAAGGAGACCAGACGAGCAGACGAGCAAAAGAGAGCAGAAGAGAGATTAGAAATCGTCAGCTGTAGAAGAAAACGAGCAAAAGAGAACAGAAGGGAGCAGAAGAAAGCACAAGTGGGCAGGAGACTAAACGAGCGCAGAAGAGAAGACAAGCAGAAGAGAGATTAGAAATCGTCAAAAGTAAAAGAAAACGAGCAAAAGAGAGCAGAAGATAGCAGAAGTAAGCAGGAAAGAGCAGAAGAGAGAGATTAGAAATCGTCAGCAGTAGAAGAAAACGAGCAAAAGAGAGCAGAAGATAGCAGAAGAAAGCACAAGTGGACAGGAGACTAAACGAGCGCAGAAGAGAAGACAAGCAGAAGAGAGATTAGAAATCGTCAGCAGTAGAAGAAAACGAGCAAAATAGAGCAAAAGAGAGCAGAAGATAGCAGAAGAGAGCAGAAGTAAGCAGGAAAGAGCAGAAGAGAGATTAGAAATCGTCAGCAGTAGAAGAAAACGAGCAAAATAGAGCAGAAGGCAGCAGAAGAGAGCAAAAGCAAGCAGGAGAGCAGAAGAGAAGACGAGCAGAAGAGAGATTAGAAATCGTCAGCAGTAGAAGAACTATAAGCGCCTGTTCACGACTGCGACTGGGTAACCTAACCTCAACGAAGACTCTCAAACTGTGACTGACTAAGCTATCTCTCTTTGTTTATAAGTGTGACTGGTGCAGTTCTCTCTATTGATGACTTTCCCTCTCACTTCTCCCTCTCCCTCTCTCTCCCCTCAGAAGTGTAATTGACCAGTGAAAACTGTGACTCAAAAGACAGTGGCTGTCTGAGCTGCTACTCTCAATTCATAAATGTGACTGACGCTGAAAAGTGTGACACAAAACAGTGACCATCTGAACACAATTTCGTCTGATCACCTAAAGCTAAAACTCTCAAATTATCAGTGACTGTCTAAGCTGCTTCTCTTTGTTTATAAGTGTGATGCAACCACTAAAACTGTGACTGTATAAACAGTGACTGTCTGAGCTAGTTATCTCTCCTTCTCTCTCACTCTCTCTCTCCCATAGCTGTGACTGATCAATGAAAATTGTGATTGCTATTTATAGCAATGGCTGGCCAGCAAAGCTGTGACCCTAAAAACAGTGACTGAGCAGCTACTCTTCGTTCATAACAGTGACTTCAAAAGAGTGACTGCCTGAACTGCTTGTCAACATGACTGTGATTCTGAAACAGTCTCAGATCTTTATACACCAACAGAGAGAGAGTCACTGCATTGACTCGCTGTGAATCTGAAATGCAAACGGCTCAAACTCAAGCTGCAAGCGAATATGCTCTCTTGCGCCTTGGCAGTGTATGTCGCGACGAGATGGTAAAAGAGATTGCAAAATATGCCAAGTGCCAGGCACTTGAGCGGCTCAGCATAGGCCACGAAGTCGCAAAGTTTTGTGGCAATTTTTAATTTAAATAATTAAAGCAAGCGGCGAGAGCAGGACAACACCTGCGGAAGACGGGCAAGAGAGAGAGAGAGAGAGGGAGAGAGGGAGTAAGGGGCTGTGGCACTATCGAGGCAACATCATACTCAACATCCTTAATATCCTTAACATGCTTGGCATCCTTGGCATCAGCATCAGCACTTTTGCATTTTTAGCACCTTTCAGCAATAAAATTTTTGCAAAACTCGACAATTTTGCGCTTTAGACAAAGGTAACAAAAGTCAAAGCGTGTGTGTGAGCAAATGAGAGAGGCAGAGAGCGGAAGAGGGAGAGGGAGAAACGGAGAGTGGGAGAGCGAGTTGGACTAGTCGCCTAGTCAAAAGATCTGCCTGGCCAGATAGGCGCGCACAATTTTAATGAAAAGCCAGTGACAACAGACAAAAAAAAGAAAGAAAAAATAAAAAAGAAGAGCAAAGAGAAGCGAGGCAAAATCACAAAAAGAAAACCCCAAAAAGGCATCACAAAGTTTTCTTCACTTGCTGCTACGGCAGCTGCTGCTTCTTCTTCTTCTTCGTCTTCTTCATCTTTGGACGCGTGTCCTGGATAAATGCAAGCCGTGTGCGATGTGTGCTTTAGATAAGAGCCAAGCCAATGCATAAAAGCGGAAGCGATGGCGTTGCCAGATAGCGCATGGACTCCAAGACGCCAGTTGGCAGCGCCCGCTTATCGCACGCTTAAGTGCCTGGCAACAGCGAGCGAAGCCCTTAAAGGCAGCCCAGCCAAGTTGTTAAAGCACACACACACACATTGAAGTGCTGCACAGATCTGGTAGCACTGATAGCTGCCAGGCTTTGGTTACAAAATATGGCAGCACTTGTCAAGAACTGGAGCAACTCGTTTGAGAAGTCGTTGAAATAATCATTTGAGAATTATAAGCGATTTTTTTAGTAGCTAATCAAAACATTCGCATTGAATTCAATATCTATTTATTATGGATTATTGTAGAGTTGGGATTATTGTAGAGCTGGTAAAAAAAAGTAAACAAATTGCATTAGGAGAGTGAAGAGTTTTGCAAGGGATCTTTAAACTTATCATTTAATATGTAGCTATCGATTACATGGAATTGACTATAACTACAAAGTTATCGATTACGCAAAAGTGTTCGATTATTATCAAGTTTTCAGTCTTATTACTATCAAATGTTTGACTACAATAAAGTCATCGATTACTGTTAAGCTATCGCTTCACTATCAATTATTATAATTATGCATTTTTTTGAATAATATAATCGATAACATTAAAGTTACAGAAAGCCTTTAGCACTTAAGATGTCCCCTATAAAGAACACCTTTGCAATAGGAGCAGATAGATAGGAGAGAGCATCGTGAAGATATAGATCAATATGGAAGATATTAGATATATAAAGTTATCGAATACTATAATCGATTAAACTAAAGTTAAAGAGAGTCTTTAGCACTTAAAAGTTTATCTATACAAACTTTTGCACATAGGAACGGACGATGAGGGGAGAACATCCTGAAGATCTATATTTATATGGAAGATATTTGATATATAGACCTCAGGGAAACTGGACTGCCTTCCACTATTGGTAAACTATATAACATATAATTGAAAATACTTTCACATTGATCTGCAAATATTATAATAAATTGATTGGCCAACAAATCAATTCCAACTATCATGAATATATATTCTAGTATACCTGTATAAATATATGCATACAATATATATCTATATATGTACTCTTTTCCACCCACATCAACAAATTGGCGCTTATTAATAATTCATTTGTGTTTTTATTTGATTTTTGCTAATTTCATTGCAAGCTTAGCAATCGCATTGATAGGACCTATCGCAACTAGTTCCGACCTGCTGACCAGTCTGTAAATATGTTGGTATGAATAAACGGATATATATATATAGAAATAGATATATATACATATATATATATATTTATCTGCATAATAAGCGACATTATGGTCATCTAATGCTGTATATTTACATATAGATTGTGTATTATAATTTCGAAATGCCACACTCAATGATCTAACGCATATCATCAACTGAATGAATGCTAATGACATTCCCAGCAGCCACAGGATACGGGATACGGGATACGGGATACGGAATACTACGGTATACGCAGTGAGACGTGCCGGGCAGAAGATTTCCACTTGGGAACGTGGCCATATCACGAGTTAATTGCAGGAGCTCAGATGAGCTCAGCGAATGCCTTTTGCATTCAACTCACTGAAGCGCAAACAAAGTAAATATACTAAATGTATAGTGAGAGAGTGAGTGAGAGAGTGAATGGGCGAGAGAGAGAGAGAGAGAGAGACAGCAAATTGACTAATTGAATGCGTTGAAAGGCAAAACGTATTTTCACAGTTGAAATGTGTTTGTGAATCGAGTTAAAGGCGAGCCAAAATCGTACTTTAACCAAACAAAGAAAAACAGTGGACAAAGCCGAATATCAAATGCCCTTAAATCATAAGAGAAGCAAGTGAAAAGAGCTGGCTTTAAAGAGAAAGCAGTTCATTAATGTGAAAACTATTTGTAGTGGGCCAATAACAATAAGAGAGTTCAATTTCGATACTTAAAGAGAATGTTATCGATAAGCAACTACAAAGAGAATAGAAGAATGCAAAGACATAAGCATCCGACTCGTGGCAATAACAATATGTTATAAAATATATACCATATATATATTATATATATTTTATAATAATTCACATATTTACAATAAGTTTTGGCTCTTATTGCACTAATCGATTATTATCGATTCTATTTTCATTGGCTTAGCAGTCCAACTGTTGTGAACTAAATAGAGAGAAAGTAAAGCTAACTTTCTCGACAAAAGCTGCTGACCACATACAATTGTGTGTGAATGTATGTGTGTGTGCGTGTGTGTGTGTGTGTGTGTGTGTTAGCTAATTAGGTGGCCAAAACGTGCAGCTGGAATAGAATGTGCTATATGGCATAACATTTGCTAAATTTATGTTGCAAAAGCTGTCGATTGAGTGTAGCTGGAGGAGCTGGAGGCAGTCGGCTGCAGCTGGGTTGAAGTCAACGATTAGCGGAGGCTATGGCAATTGCAGATTGACGGCACGGCGGCACGGCGGCACGGCGGCACGGCGGCGATGACAAAACTTTTGGCTTTGGCCACTTTGTGAAATTGTTTGCCATATTTGCTGCCAACAACTTTACGCACACGCACACTAATCAAATAAATGAACGCAAAAGGAATGCCCGAGTTATGTACATGTGAGGGGGTGTAGTGGGTTGAGGTGGGTTGGGTTGGGTTGGTGTGTGGAGAGGCACACGCGCATTGAATATGGAATATGGCTGTCAAAATACACACAGCAACAGCAACAACAAGAGCCAGAAGAAGTTTGCCTTTTATTAAGTAAGCAGACGATATCAAGTTACATACATATATATATATATAAATATATATATTTACACATACTATATACTGTTGCCACAGCTGCTCTGCGTGTGCGTGTGTGTGTGTGTGTTGGCTAATTAATGAATTGGCATAACTTTCTTACTAACTCGCCAGGCAGCCAGTTCTCTTTAGCACTCAATCGTCCTTTCAATTTACGCTTCGCCCAAACAGCTAGCCTCTGCTGCTGCCACAACCTCGCCCCCTTCCCCACTCTATCACACACTCTCTCTCACTCTCACACACACTCATTGGTCAGCTGCTGTCTCTGTCTGTTGCCTAGCTTCGCATAGTTTGCCAAATTGCTTTGGCATTTGTTGACTTGTTCTGTCGTTGCTTGCTTCATTTATAGTTTTCTTAAGCAACAACAGCAACAATGTGAACGGCAAACATAACGACAAGCATAAATGTCATTTGCCAATAATGACAACAACAACAACAACAACAGCAACTAAAAGAACAACAGCTAAAAGCCAAAGTAACAAGAAGAAAAGACAAACGAAAAAAAAAAAAAAAAAGAAGAAAATAAATGCAGAGAAAATAGCTTTGAAAAGTTACACAACTTTTGAGCCAAAGTTGTTTAGCCACAATTATTATTATTGTGGTGCGTTTTCTTCTTCTCTTGCCGTGTCTACATCTTCCTCTTCTTGTTCTTCTTATTGTTACCTGCATATTACATATTTGCCCAGACAAAGTGCAAAGCGCAAATGAAGTCGCACTAGTTTAAGTATTTTTGTATGGTAGAGAAACGTAAGAAAATGTGAATAAATTATAAGGAAGCTGTAGAGTCAAAAAACTTGTTTTTTTTTTTTTAACTTTCTACAAGATTTGCCATTTTATTGAAAATTCATTTACAATAGCTAAATAGCAAAAGTTAATTTACAGAATTAATTGAATTTGGGCTTATCTTTAAAAAGTTACATATACGAAAAGCTACGAAGTTTAACTGAAAATGGATAGCAAAATGGATTGACTTTTAGCCATTAGCTAATCATTGTTAATTGAGACGAAAAACATTCATTCAAGCACGGCCAGAGCTAAAAGCAATAGTTGAGTTTCAGGCAAAAGCAAAGGCAAAGGCAGAGGCGAAAGCAACTGGCGATAAGAGCAAACGAAAGATAACAACGAAAATGTTTAGAAAATGCCTTGGGGAGATTCAGCTAGTTGGCTGGCCAGAAACTTTTGTCAACCATTTAAGAAACTTGCCAAAAATTCAATTGAGACTTCAAGCCAAGGAACCGAAACAAATGGCAAACAATTAGCGCGCCAGCCGTCTAGGCCTGGGCGTGGCCACCTTAGCTGTAGTTACCAAAAACAAAACCAAAAAAAACTATGCACTCAAACACTCAGCCTTCGCTGTGTAATGGAAATGCAGCTAGGCAAACGCAAAAAAAACGTAGCATACTTTTCAGCGCAGGCAATTTTTGCCTGTCTAGCGTAAGCGAGAACTGCTCAACTACAGGCGCTATCAAATACTTGCACATATAAGCGAATATCATAAAAGCATGAGACGAAGACGCACACATATATATGTATGTATTTATATATATATATCCCTATATACATATATATATCAATGAAGGCAGCAGAAAGCGTTGCCCTGCTCTCGCAACAACATTGCACGTTGTATTGTAAATCTAAACCGAAAAAAGAAAAACATTAGCCGCATTTTGTCTTGACAACCAGACATACACAAACACTCACACACACACACACACACACACACACACACACACACACGCACACACACACACACTAGCACAGCGCATGGCACTTGTGCATGCATTGCACGTAGCGCAACGCCGCTTTTCCACCTTGACTGCGGCCTGGCTATGGCTGTAGTAGCTGATTTAGGCTGCGTGTACGGGGTTTGTGGGTAGCAAAATGGCGGGGGGGAACGGTGGGCGTGGCTGTGGTGCTGTATTAGAGTGTTGCGATTCATAGCTGATGTTTTGTAGCTAGTTTAAATGCTCAACGCCATGCCAGGCTCATTTTTTAGTGAAGTTTTAGCCGAGGCTGAACAAAAAGTCTACGACACGTACGTGCAACAATACAACAGACGGACAGATACCGACAGACGTGAGCAAAACAGAACGAGCAAACGGATAGACAGACAGATAGACGGAAGGATGGACGGACGGACGGACGGACGGACGGGCGGGCGGACGGCCGGGACAGACAGACGGACGCCAAACGTGAGCATGTGCTCAAGATAACGTTCGTTGTTGTTGTTGTTGTTGTTGTTGTTGTTGCAGTTGTCGTTTGTTGTCTCTTGGAAAGCGCGATATCCATTTAGATAGATGATGCTGCAAACAGAAAGACGACACACATGAGCGTACACACACACACACAGACACAGACACAGAGTGGGGCACCTATAGAGGCCTAGACAGTTGCCTAACTAGATGGCAGCGAAATTGTCAGGTTCCTGAACGACCGTGTGCGGCATACGAAACTATGCCAGCAACAACAACAACAACAACAACAAACAGCAACGCGAAAATGTTTTGCCTTTACACGAGTTTACTCACACTCCCTCTCTCTCTCTAACTCCCATTCTCTCTCTCTCTCTCTCTCTCACGTTAACTTCCACCCAAACAGGCAATGAATTTCAAGTGCCAAAATGTTGAATATAGCGTTCAGCTAATGCGATTAGCAAACATTTTGAGATCGATATTTAAGCGTGCACTAAGGTAGATAGATTGGAACGATATGGAATTAAAATTACATATAACGCAGCATATGGGCATATGATATGCGCTAAATATGTACACATAATTGAATTAACAAATGGAACGAAATGGAATTGAGTTTTTCAATTAGAATTCAACAAAAGTTGCTTAGCAAAGAGAGTGCTAAAAGAGCAGAGACTGCAACGAAATGGAATGCAATGAAACGAAATGGAATGGAACAATACATTTGAGAGCAATAGAAAAGAGCAATTACAATTGGAATGCAACGGAGTGGAATGAAACAAAGTATTTAGGAGCAGTAGAGCAGTATAGGGGTTTCTGTTTACTATGGAATGAAATGGAATGAAATAGAGCATATGCAATATAACTCTAGCATTTGTTTGAAAAAGAAACATTTTTAAAAAATATAATTTGAAATCTACGCACAATCTTTAATTGATTTAACTGCCAATGGGAATGAAGCGTATTGAAACTGAAACGAATGGAATGCTTCATTCACATCAAGTACAATTGAAATACATTTATATGATATAGCAATAGAGCACATTGAAATAAAATCCAAAATTGATATTATTTAATCAATTAAGTTTCAGAATTTATTTAATTTGATTTCGTTTGATATGGAATATAAAGAAAAGCTAAAGAATTTCAATTAAATCGATTTCGCATTGTAGTTGCAGTTATTTAAAATAATAATAAATAAATATATATATCATGAATGGAACTAAAATATTTCGATTACGATTTATTGGCAGCAAATTGAATGATAAGCAAAAATTGAGATGATGAAAATAAATAATAAAAGTTTTCCGCTCTCGAGCACAAAGGAAATTCTTGAAAGTTTTACGATTGGAATTCTAATTAACTCAGCTGGCAGTCAGACAGAGTGAGAGAGAGAGAGAGGGAGAGAGAGAGAGGGGTGCTGCTGCTTGAGTGGGACATTGAGTTGCCAGTTAAAAGTACAGTCACGCCTGCGGCATTGCACATTTCAAATGAATGCAAATGCGGGCAGCTCGACTGCAAGAATGCATCTCTGTGGGCATTCAAACTGAATGCTCAGCTGGGCCGCAAAGTGACAGCAACCGAGAGAGACAGAGAGAGGGAGAGAGGGCGAGAAAAGAACAACAAAAACATAGAAGCACACACACAGACACGGGCAGCTAGTCACACAGCTGGAGGGCAAGTCGATTGTGTGTTCAGTCGACTGTCCCATGGCCGGGCAATAAGCTAATCCACAAAGAGCAAGCCAACTCCTTTGTCAACATATCGGGCTGAGATACATATACATATATATATATATATATATATATATATGGCTACGAACAACAACAGTATTTTCTTTCAATTTTCTTGCAATACTTACGCATTGTATAACACATATACAGTTATCTATTTATATATGCATACGCATATTTATATATACAAGCATTTAGTTCGATGAAGCAAACAAAAGTTTATCAAAAGTAAAGCAACTTTTTCTTTATATATATAGATATGTATATATAAATATAGATATTTATATTTTGTACTTATTTTGTGCTATTTTATGTTTAAACTTTTTTTTATTAAATTTTAGTCCATTTAAAATTGTATTTTACTTATCTCTGCGCATTTCTCCCCCTTTAATTTTTTTTGTGCAAGTTTTTTACAATTGCAATTGAAGCTGAGCAGCAGCTAAAACTGTGCAATTGATGCAGATGCCAACTGCTGCTGTTGGCCAAGTTATTGCTTAAAGTGTGCCACACACACTCACACACACACTCACACACACGCACACTAGTAAACCTCATGAAATGCGTTGAGACGTGCCTGCATCTCAAGTGCAGCTGCGTGTTTGCGCATGTTTGTTATGCTGAGACATACGCAAAGCACACACACAGCACACACACAGCACACACACATACACACACACATACATGAACATATATATAGTAAATGTGCATATGCATGGAAGCCAAGATGCGGCACGCAGCTGCACAGTGTGACAAATTTGAGTCAAATTATTGCGCATTGGTAAGAGCGACAAAACGAAATCCATTTCTATGCCAACTCAGCCAAAAGCCGTTGAATATATCACTGATACTAGCTCAAGAATTTCACTTATATTGACTAAAGGGCCAATTGAGTGAATGAATGAACAGAGGAGCGATTGATTAACGGATTGAGTGAATGAATCAACGGCTGAATGCATGAAAATACTGATTTGAAAATACTGACTGAGTGAATGACTGATGAATTGGTAGAGATGTATGCATGATTGAGTGATTGATTGATTGATTTTTATTATGATTGCATTAAATATAGCATGATTGACTGATTGGCTGAATGAATTGTAGCATGGTTGAATGAATCAATGAATTACTGATTTAAGTACTGATTGAGTGAGTGAGTGAATGAACGATTGATTATGAATTACTCTGAATTACTCATTTAATCAACGATGTATAGATGTATGAATGATTGATTGATGATTGACTGAATGAATAGTAACATGATTGACTGATTGACTGAAGCGCTGATTGGCTGATTTAATAAAAGATGTCTGCATGATTGACCAATTGACTGAATAGTTCATCTTGATTGATTCACATTTATGTATGCTTGATTGACTGGCCGACTGACTGACTGCCGGATTTCCAAAGCTATAAGTACGATTGACTGCATTAATTATAACATGATTGACTGATTGATTCAATAATGAAAGTATGCATGATTGAGTGATTGACTGAAAGCCTGAACGATTGAATTAATTTTAGATAAACATAATTGATTGACTGCATGAACAAATGATCAATTTGGGGCATGACTAACTATTTGATTTAATTATAGACTTTTTTATCGACATTATTGACTAATTGTGTGACTGTGAGGACACTGCGATATTTTATGCATGCAAGTGGAATGGACGAGCATTCAATGCACATTCAAATTGCTTTGCACACTCATTGATTGACAGCTTGATTGACTAATAGACAGACATCAATTTAGCTACACAAGATAACTGAGATACTGAGCTGTCGTTTGAGCAGTCAGTTCAAACTAAAAGTGGAAATGAATTTATCAAGCGTGGAAAACGTGTGAGAAGCTCAACGAATTTCTCAGTGCAATGTGAGTGGAGTGTGAGACATTAAGTAAATAGTCTTGTTGACTATAAAAATAATTGTTCTCTCTTTCTCTCTCACTCTGTCTATCTACGTCTCAACTGCATAATTATGATCAGAGTATAAATCAATTATTATCTGAATCTAGATGGACAGATCTTTAACCTATACACAGATATATCTGCGCCTGCTGTTCCTCCTCCTCCTCCTACTGCTGCTGTTCCTCCTCCTCCTCCTCCTCCTCCTGCTATAGCTGATCCCATCGACCCCTTTCTTTGGCTTTTTACTGTCTTTGCCTTTTAATCGCACGCTCGCCACAAATTGCATTTGGCATTTAATCAACGTTAAGTATACGCCACTTTGGCCACGTTGAGCAACAAGAGAATATGCGACCGCAACTACTTTAATGAGTGCTATTTAAATCAGAGCAAATGTTTGTCCACCCCTCGTTGTTGTTGTTGTTGTTGTTGTTGTTAGGGAATGAACTGCGCAGCATCGCAGCAAAGCAAAGGGGAAAGGGAAATGGATGGAAGTTGAGACAGAGACTTTGCTCGACACAGCTCTGCAGCGTCATAATTATGTATTGGAGCCACTTGAGCTGCAAATTAATTACACAATTTTCTCCACGAATCGAAGAGGGACGCACTGCTGCTGTTGCGTCAACTGAGGTAAATAGGTAATGGGTGGAATGATGGCCGTGCAAGGGGGCGGAGGCAATGCCAATGGGCAGCCACATTAATTAGCGTTCATCAATCATGTTTGACCGTAGCCGTAGCCGTAACCGTAACCGTACTCGTAGACGTAGCCGTAGATGGCACTTACAAGGACATACGGCAGTAGCAAACAGCACTCAGCAGCAGTCAACAATGTCTCTACCCAGAGCTCAACTCCTCTCTCTCTCTCTCCAGGCCCTCTCTGCCTCTCTCTCTCCCGCTCTCATCGCTTTGCTATCTGGCGCTTGCGACTTGGTGCAAATATTGCGCAATTTGTCGTCATTATCCAGGATATTGAACCTCATAATATGCGCAGACATCATCAATTCCAAAATGTTGACGGATGCACAGATACTCAGCCCCCCTCTCTCTCGAGAGTCACCCCTTCACGCTCAAGAGACGCTGCTGCACCAAGGGCGCAGATAAATTAAGAGAAACACTGAACGGAGGAGGCGTGCGTCCGGGCATGAGCAGGCATTAGGTACATGGCCGAGCTGAAGTGTTTCACAATCTACTTAGGTTCAAATGATGAAAAATCGTACAGCAACGTGTGACACGATGACATATTTATCGATAGCAATAATAGTAAAAGGCTCGATTACATTTTACGACAACGCAGATAGCGTAGAAAAGAGCAATGAATTTACGACCTATATCTGTTATCGATAACTTATCTTTGAATGTATTAAGTGCAAATAACTGAATGTAGTTTACTATAAGCTGGCTGATAAAAAGATATAGATAGAAATATCGATTTGATACTAGAATGCAGTAGTTATCGATAAGTATCGATATGAATCTAGACAGAAGTATTGTTAAACTGAATACAAAACTATGCCAATATTCAGTTGTTATCGATAACACATTATTAAACGTGCAAATGCATGCGAATGCACGTAGCTAACGAAGAGTCCAAGCAATATAGATAGAAACGAGGGAAGCTTAACACAAACGTTAAGCAGTTATCGATAAGTATTATGCGCTATCGATAGTAGACTCGCTAACGACTAAGGAGTATGTGCAAGTTATCAACAATGCAAAGCTCTAAAATAATTAAAATAAAATCACTTAAGCTAACAATCGGTAACACATTACCTGTTATCGATAAATTTCGATATATTGTTAATCAATCGATTTCATTTCTTTAATTTAGCTATATATACATATGCAGACTATGGCTAACGATCCATGTTTACCAACTCTACACGATTTCACAGTTGCCTGAGCCACAGTCTTGTGGCTCTGTGGTTCGCTTGGCCCTAGCTCATGGCGACGGGCAGACGGCACATGGACGTGATGGAGGCGGGGGCGTGGCATTCAGAGCCTCTACAGCCTTAACAGCGGGCAGACAGCATTGACAATCATTTTACACTTGGCAGGATATTATGTAAATTGCTTTTCATATTTGTGCAACATTTAAATTTACACCCAGCGAGATAGGCAGAGCCACAGAAAGAGAGAAACAGGCAGAGCAAACACCTCGCTCGGTGGTTGGATGGTTGGGTGGTTGGGTGGTGCGACAGTAAGTAAATCACAGCAGCAGCCGCTGCGGTGGTTGCTTGCGCTGTTGGTGTTGGTATTGGTGTTGATGTCAAAGTAAAATGTAAAGGCCTAACAGGCAGACATCATTATAATGGCAGACAGCGCCAATGGCTGATTGAGTGAAAGAGTGACAAACTGAATGAGCGACAGAGCAAGAGATGGCAAATGCGAATGCGAATGGAGGCGGCGGAACAGATAGTGACAGGCGCGATGGGCGGGGCTGCAGCGGCAGAGGCAGAGGCAGAGACAGAAGCAGAGAACTGGCACAGAATCGTCGCTGAGCGTCGAGATGCGTCTACGGGGAAAAATTAACGATGCGTAAAAAGTCCTCACTGTGGTTTTTATTTATATGAATGTCTCCCTTCACTCTGTATGTATGTGTGTGAGTGTGTATGTGTGTGTGTGTGTGTGTGTGTGTGTGTGACTCGATATGCGCGTGTGTGTGCGTATTTTTTTTGAGTCTTGACGGAATTATTTGATAGCCCCAGTGAAATGAAATTGCAATGTGTCAGTTTTAATGGCGCTGCAATTGCTCCCAGCGCTTAATATACAAATAAATCGGTATGTATGAGTGTGTGTGAGCCGTAAAATGCACAAAATGAAATGTTAAGACCTGACAGCAGCCGCCTGGGACAGTAATGCATAGAGCAACAAAACCATTGAGAGCTAAGTACAGCTTAACACACACATAAAGAAAAGAAAAACAATCAAAGATAACAGCAAGTAGCGAGTAGCGAGTAGAGTTGAGCAACGAGTAGCGAGCAAAGCAAGTAACAATTGGAGCGAGCAGAGAGGAATATCGAGTTGAATCAATATAGAGTGGAAGCAACGAGTGAATCACGGATAACGATAACAACCATTGACGAGTAACGAGAGACGAGCGTTGAGTGATAAGCAATGAATGTTGATTAGTAGAGAGAATAGCGTAAAGAACATGTAATGGGAAAAAGGAGTTAAAGAGCTATGATTATAAAGAGTAAAATATGGAACGCGTTGAATGAAACAAGTCACGAGTAGAGAGTTTAACGAGTAGAGAGTTTAATGAGTAGAGAGTCTAAGGAGTAGAAGACATAACAAGTAGAAGGCATAACGAGTAGCGAGTGACGACTACACCGAGTAGCGAGTATAGACTGAGCATCGAAACTTTAGCCAAAGCAGCTAACATAACAACTCCAACGAGACACTGAAACATAACGAGTGCAAGTCGTTAACACCTTTGAGATAGTCAGCTTTTACTCGCAACATGCCTCACGGACCCGTAAAATTTCACTAAGAGAGCAACAAGTGACGATAAAGAGAGACTAAAGAGTAACGAGTGGGCGCCAATGTGAAGCGCTCGACTTAAATACCACACCGTATTACAAGAGGCCGGGAATCGGCTGTAAATAAATATTTAAACACTTGCCAGAGACAGTTGCTTTAGCTGCAACAAATAGCGGGATGGCAAAAGAGAATAAAAAAACAGATGGAGTAAGCGAGACAGAAAGAGAGAGAGAGAGAGGGCGATGAAATGGAAATGGAAATGAAATGCTTGCAATTAAGTTCAAGGAATAAATGCCAAAGGCAAAAAAGGAAATGAAGTTGTCAGCAGACTGAAAGGCGAATGCAAATAAATATTAAAACATTCGGTAGAGAATTGAAACGAAGTCAAACTTAATTAAGAAGTCCCATGAAAAAGACGAGAGGCCAGATAAATCAATCAAATTTCGCCAACCAACCGGCAAAAGCAGCGCGTTGCCAAGGAAATTGAGTTATAAACATGCGACGATTAAACTGACTCCAGTTCCAGCTCCTGATCCATATCAAAGCAACCCAGCTCAATTGATATTGATACATTGATAAAAATAAATAATAAAAAAACGAGTAGAGAGAAAGCCTAGAAAATAAAAAATACTGCTATTGATTCAATTAAATATATACATACATATGTGGATATATAGCAACCAAACTTTTAGTTGAGTACATTTTAATAGAAATCATTTTGCTTCAACTATTGAACTACTCAAGTCAATGAGTATTTACACCAAGCGGATTGTCCAATCGATTCACTTGAACTTAGAGATCAAGAATTTCACATTCTTTAAATTCAATATTTTCATAAAGTATTTAATTAAATATTTGTAATAATATATATATATTCGTATCAGAGCTCGCAAATATCTGTTGACAATTTCGCAATGTCTGCCAATAAGCGTCTTTCACGCACACATTGAGAAAAAAAAAAACTCAGTGAGCAGCCAATGGCAGCGGATCTTCAATGAATTCGTTCGAGATCGGCTCGCTCTTTTTGATATGGAGCAAAAAGTCATTTGTATGTGTTCGCCAATCCCATCACGAGTGTGTGCATGTGTGTGTGTGTGTGAATGTGAACACCGTTTGCTTAAGCTCTTTCGGCTACCTGCTCACTTGCTGAGCCGAATTGTACGAGCGCCAATCGTGTCGCTAAACGATGTTCGTTAGATGAGCGTCACAGGAATAGCTCAACTCAACGAGCTCAACCGAAGCCAAGCCGAAAAGAACCGAAGTCTTTTGCTTAGAGCGAGAGCGAGAGCGCACGACTTTTTTTTGTCGTTTGATCTCGGTCGTTTGATCAGCTATGAATATTGCAGATATCTTTTTTTAATGATATATTATTTATGCATATGATTTATTTGTATTTAAGACAAATTTAATTTATAGCAATCTATTGGCTTTAATATTCGTAATTAATCTATTCTTAGTAATTACTTAAAAGTTTTACTAATATTTTAAAAATATTATTTTTCGTTAATCTTTTCCAGCTTAAGAAAAAGCTTTAATTTAGCTTAAAGTCTTATTTGCTGGACCAAGCCAATTATGTTGGAACAATTTTAGAGCATTTGCATATTGTCAACAGTGCAAAGCTGACACACACACACACACACACACACAAAGA
Organism: Drosophila koepferae; assembly: GCA_030914345.1. NCBI lineage: Eukaryota > Metazoa > Arthropoda > Insecta > Diptera > Drosophilidae > Drosophila > Drosophila koepferae. The sequence continues at coordinate 12,941,005 of JAUESR010000196.1, read as the reverse complement.
CAGACGCACATCAACACTCACTTGCATTAAGATATTTGCCAAGCAAAAATCTCGAATTCAAGTTCTGTGGCCAAACTTGTCTGTGTGTGTGTGTGTGTGTGTGTGTGTGCGTGTGTTTGGTGTGTATTTTGGCCAAGTTAAGCATTTGCTTTTAATTAACTTGAATGCTGTACTCACAAAAAGCCAGCAGGTGTTGCTGTAAGGGGCGTACATTAAGTGGGCGGCACTGGACACAATTCAACTCAACTCACCTGCAAAGATACACAAAAAAGAAGAAGACGAAAAATTAAAAGAGAGCAGAAAATGTGTTGGAAAAGATGCAGACAAGTTAAATTATATTATATGAATATCGGCTTATGGCACATGGTCAGTATTATGCGGGTAAATCGTTCGCAATGGGACAAGGATACGTCTACCATACTCCCTTGCTCCCTCACTCTCTCCCTCCCGCACTCTCTCTCTTCTCTCTCTTCTCTCTCTGTCCACTACCTTGCTCACTTGGGTCTGTCAGGCTGTGGCCCACTGTAAATGTAGTTATAAAATTCATATCAAAGCGAGTTCACAAGCCAAAATCCCAAAATCAGCTCTACACACACACACACACACACAGGCAGACACACAGTGTGTGTGTGTGTGTGAAATGTATTTGCCTATTTACAGCCTATTGCACATTTTGATGGCTCGTTAAGGTGCCCTGTGGGAAGGGGGGTGGTGGGAGGTGCGGCTGATATGTGTGAGGGTAGTAAAAAAAACTTAGTCAAGCGCAAACCAAAAACTAAATTGAATTTTCTGCAGGCCAAAATATGAGACACAGATTAAGATTGAAGTCCCGACTCACACTCTTCACTGCTCTCGCTCTGCCTCTGCCTCTCTCTCCCCCACACTCTCTCTCTCTCTCTATCTCTATCTCTTTTTGACTCCGTCTTTCTCTGCTTTCCACTTACCGAGAATGCTTTGAGAAATACCAAACACTGTATGATGCCCTCCATGGTATCGCCGGTCAGGCAAAATGTGCCGGTCAGATGGCGTCCCTTGCGTCCAACTGTGGCTGCGGCCAGCGAGGCATGGACCAGGGCGCGCTGCTGCTGCTGATGCTGCTGCTGCTGGCCAGCGATGCCGACGACGCCCTTGACGCCAGCAGCGGCGCTGGCAGCGGCAGCGGCGGCCGTTGCCACCACCCCGCTGGTAAGCATGTGGGGCAGTGGGGCGGCTCGCATTAGACGCTCCAGCGAGTCCATCTCGATGTGGAGTCTGGCCGGCGTCTGCGTCTCTCTCTCTCTCTCTCTCTCTCTTTCTATTTATATGCGTGTGTGTGTGTCTGTCTATTTGTCTGTCTGTCTGGGTGTATGTTGATTGTTATCGATATTGTATCGATTTACGTTACACAGTTATCGATTATCGATGATGGAGGATTTTTAATGCCGCTTTTTTTTTTTGATATTTTTGTTTAATTTGTTTTTATTTTTCGTTCTTTTTTGTTAAATTTACGTTGTTCTCATTTTTCGGTTTTTTAGTATTTTAGTGCACTAGTTTTGTGGTATTTTTTCTCGGTTTATTTTATTATTTGTCGTTTGCTTTTTGTTTATTGTTTTTTTTTTTTTACTTTTGTTGGTCTTTATAAGTTTTTGATTGATTGCTGCTCACACATTTGTTTAACTGAAAATGTGTTTTTATTTTTTAATAACATTTTTTTTTTTTAGGATTTTTCATTAGAATTTGCCAACGGAACGAATCAAGAACTCAAATCAAATCGAGAGTAAAGTAAAAAATATACAACAGTCTGGCCGAATCGACGGCCAGTGAGAAACTGCACCAGTTCCAGTTCCAGTTCCAATTCAGCAGCGAAACAAAGTCAAAAATGAAACCAAGCCGAAAGTGGAACACAGCTAATGCGACCCAAAAAAGAAGAACGAAGAAAACAGTCAAGAAATTGTCATTCTGATGACTTCGTACCAAAGGAAACCCGACAGACAGTGAGACACGGAGACAGACAGCCAGAGAGGACAGCACAGATAGAGATGGCAACAGCAGCCCTCTCTCTATCTCTCTTTCTCTCTCTCTCTCTCTCTCTCTGTCTGACAGCTAGTAACTCTTCTGCTCCACTGACTGGGGACTAATAAAATGCAAGTTAAATGTTTGTTAAAAATTTATTGCCAAGAACAGAGCGCAGATATGTTTAAGGGCAGCCAAAAGACTGAAAGAGAGAGGGAGAGTAATAGAGAGAGGGGCATAAAAGATATGAGGAAATGAAGACTAGAGCAAACGTGAACTGACATCTTTTGGCAGCTGACCAGGCGACAAAAATTCATGCTTAAGACTCTCTGAACGATAGGGTAAATATTTGCCTGCCTATTCCTTGGGCTTGCAAGCATATTTATATATGACTAGACCTAACTATAACTATGCTAATTCCGATCAAAATTGTCACTCTTTGAAAGCATTCTGAGATAGGCCCAAGAATTGGGTGTAGATTATATTAAAATGAAATAAAATCAAAGCTTTATATATATAAGAAAATTAAAAAAATATATATTTAATAGCTATAAAAATTAAAAAAAAAAGATAAATAATAAATTAATTAAAAATTAAATTAAAATAAATGTTATTCGTAATAATGCAAAATTACTTGGAATCATTGAAAACCCCAGCAAAATCGAAACAATTTAGAGCAAAAAATATTGGAAAAAAAAGCTAAAAAATAGTTTAGCTAGAGTTAGCTAAATTAAAGCTAGCTAATCGCAGCTCTAAAACACTCTGCAGAAACCAAACTTCGCATTGAACTACTCCGAAATACTTCTGATATTTTTTTTTTTTTTTTTAATTTAAAAAAATTTTACTTGAGCTAAAGGGAAAATTTTTCTAGAGCATTGTTTTTTCATTCTCATTTTTATTATTAGTTTCATTATTAATATATATATATATATATTTTTTGAAAATCCTTCATGATTAGCAAGTTTAGACTGAGATCTTAAATTTGCAGCGCTTTCAAATTCAAGAACATTTCTAAATGTAATTTAATTTCGTTTCAACTCTGCTAAAAATAATTTCAATAAGAATCATAACAGCGCTTATTCCACAGTCTATATATTTAATATGCATAAAGAAAACATAGCAAATCGATTGTTGGCATACAGCTCTGACTGAGCTCACACAAAAAATCTTCAGCAACGTTTGTCAAAAACAAAAAGTGAGCAATTTCTTTGCCAAATCATTTTTGTTACTTATGTCGCCTGGCAGACTGAATATGTGTGTGTCTGTGTGTGTGTGTTGTCTGCGTTTACAGTTCAAGAAAAATAAGCATACAGAGAACCCGCTTGACAGCCCGTTGGTCCAGTCTACAGTCAATAGACCTTAGAATGCTATACTTTATGCACTGTTGCTCCCCGCTCTCTCTCCCTCTCTCTCTCTCTCTCTCTCTCTCTCTCTCTTGTTACTTCATCTTTGGTCCGAGCTGTTGGCTCTTCCGCTTCCATACGCCTGATGCTTCAAGCGTAATTTATCTGCTAGCAAAATGTGTGGCTGCGACTGTCAGCGCAGCTCCGGGCCGGGCCAACTGCCAGTAAAATTTATGCAGGCCGACGTATGGCCAACAGTTGCCAGCACACACGCACACAAGTGCTTATAGAGAGAGAGAGAGGGAGGTAGCGAGAGTGAGGTAGATAGACTCTGTATTAACTGCAGCTAAATCATACTTTTGAACCAAGTTATGAATTATTTGCCATTGTGCAGCATGCGAAACATTTCTTTGTCGCTTTGTGTCCGGGACCAGCTCAGTCAGGAAACGACAACGGGGCAACCTTTAGCCCCAATTCAACTGGGGCCTCACACACACCCTACCACATCCCCCTCCCCCTCCCCCTCTCCGGTTGCCTCATCGCACTCTGGTTTCCTGAGCCAGCGACGAGGCTATCCGGCGGATGGGCCCCTCCCGTAATACCTTTTGCTACCTGCACTGTCATTCTGGCCCCGGTCCTGGTCCTGTCCTGACCTGGCCTGGCCTCGTCAGGCATTGCCTTTCTACAACATTTTTGTGGGCCAAGTTAATTTGAACATAAACAACAACAACAACAACAACAACAACAGCAGCAGCAGCAGCAGCAGGAGGCTGTGGCTTCATTTCTTTTCTTTGCTTTTTTGACGTGCCGCCCGTGGGCGGGACAGACTAACAAATTTGTATAAAAATAAATAACAAATAGCAAAGAAAAAAAAAAGAGCGCAGCAAAATGAAAAGGCAAAAAAAAAAAAAATGAAGAAGGTTTTTTCTCTCTTCTCGGGTTTTTTTTCACTTTTTTTTCTGCTGAGCTGAGATGATGCGGCATTTGACTTTCTGGGACAGCAGAGACACGTCAATTTCATAGACGACCCAACAAAAAATGCAAAAATTATTGTTGGGGTCAACAACAAAAATATAAAATAAAAAAAAAATGAGCGAGCAAAAAAAATGAAATGAAGCACAAATTAAGTGAAAATAATAAACACCAAGGCAGCAACAACAAAATACACACACACACACACACACACACACACACACACATGCTGTGGTGATGCTGTGGGCCAAGCTACGAGAAAATGAAGCACTAAAGTTAATTAATGCTTGGCCGCGCACAGTGGGGCAAAGACAACGACAGCCCAAGACAAATGCTCAACAACTTTTGTGAGAGCTCATGTTATGTAAAACTCGATCGTTTGAAGACATTAAAACGACATAAGGCTACTCAATTAGTTATACAAAAAGCCTATCGATACAATTCAATCAAATATTGACAGCTCGACTATCGATAATTTTGATTACTTTTGACATCAAGTTGCAAATTTATGGCGTATTGCGTATCATTTGATATTTGCATGCAAATATCGATAGCTTCTTAATATTCAATATTAGCTATCGATAATTGAGGCACATCGATATGAGCTGACTGAAGTTGCTAAGTATTCATAATTACTATAGAAATGTAGTTGTAATTAAATAGAACGCTTGATTATCGACTTTTGAAGCATATCGAACCTACAACTAAAGTTGTTATATAAAATCGATAACAATAATTTGCAAAAAATATAAGCTACATCAATAAACATGTTATATACATATATATTTCATATAAAAGCAAAACTATCGATAATCTATCGATAGATGATACTAGAAAAAATCAAATATTGCATTTTAGAAATGTATTTATTGAATCCTCGCTGTGCCACTTATACTCATTATCGATAGCCAGTATTCGATAGATGATAACAAAAATCAATAATATTAAAGGCTACATCAAAAAATATCTTATATATATCTTCCATACAAACCACGTATGGCAACTATCGATAATCACCCATCGTTAGGCAATAGAAATGCCGAAATATTCTATAAACTACATCATTAAATTTCATCTAAATTTATACCAACTATCGATAATCAACAATCGATAGGCGATAAATGAACCCAAAATAATATAAATCAGCTCATCTATGAATTTTATAAATATATATATATATATATTCTCTCTCCATGTTCCATCTCTACGGATTATCGATATCCAACAATCGATAGACGTTACAGATAATAGGCCACTCAAAAGAGATAATTAAAGAGGCAAAGCCATAAAAGAGCCACCCTAATGGACATGCATTCGTCACACAGAGAACTTGCCCCCAAGCTTAGCTGCCTTCTCCCTCTCCCCCTCTCTCTCGCTCTCTATCTCCAACTAGAAGCTATCAAAAACCTATGACATTTGAGTATGTCCATTGTGAAAAACTAGAAAACTTATCAGGCACAGGCTCGGCTTTCGCTTTGACTCTGCGAGTCTGTGTGTCTAAGAGTATGAGGCTTTTGGGGTTATGTGCCTTTTGGTCAAGGCTAGTGCTGCTGCTGCTTAGAATCCTTGCAAATGAATGACTACGCATTGAAATAATGAGCTGTATTTACATTTCAAAGCAGCAACAGCAGCAGCTGAAATGGGAGTAGCGAAAGAGCATGTGAATTGTGGAGCTAAAGTATCGGAGAGTTACGTATGTGCGTGTGGGGCGGAGATATATGGAAGATGGGGCCGATTGCATGCAATTTGTTTTATGGCCGGGCATGCACATTAAACGCGCAGTTAATCACACGCAATGGGCGTGGCCAGGACGCCTATGGCTCAGCATAGCATAGACGGTGACAAAACAAATTGATTTTACACTGAAAACAACGAGAGCTGCGAACAAGTGAAGCATATGAACACAGCACTAGATATATATACATAGATATATAGATAGAGCAATATCTAGATATTCTCTTAGATTATCCTCAATTTGAGCATTGGTTAAAGCTCTAAGTTTTCAGTGTTGCCTAATGCCTATGCTAACCTAGTAATGTTAACTTTGAATTGAGTATTAATTGAAGCTATAATCTAGAACTTTTCTCTAGCATTGGAGTGTTGGCTAAGGCTATAATTTAGATATATATTCTCCGAGATTTTAGATTAGATTACATCTGGAACTCTTGTCTTAGCTATGAGTGTTGACTAACGCAATAATATGACATAAAATGGCGCTCTGAGATTCTAGTGTTGGCTAATGCTAATCAAGTAATGCAATGTGAGAATTGAGTATTGGCTGATGCCAAGATTTGGAAAATTTCTCTAGCATTGGAGTGTTGGCTAAGGCTCATATAAATACTGAGATTTTCAGTGTTGGCTAATGTTGTCTTAGAGTTGAGTGTTGGCTAACGCTTTAATGTTGCTTGTTAACGCTACAAATCCTAAACATGTTCCCTCCAGTGTTGATTAATACTATAATCTTGATATGTTATCTAAGAGTTGAGTAGTGGCTATCAAATGTACTTTGAGATTCGAGGTGTTGGCTAATGTTGTCTTAGAGTTGATTAAGCCACATCTAGAACTTGTTCACTGTACTATGAGTGTTGATTAACGATGTAAGCCTGAAAAGTTATTTAAAACAGTGTTGGCAAACGCCATAATTCTGACAGCTGCTGCTGCTCTCTGGCAGAGCCATCTTCACAGGCGCCCAAAGTTCAGCTCAAATGAATCTATCACGCTGAGAACTATATAACTAGCTATAAATCTAGTTTCGTGTTGAACTCTCATTCGCTTTGCTCATTTCTTCCTTCATTTCTGTTCATTGTGCTCATTTTGCTAGGGTATCTGAGCTGCGCCTTGAAATCTCGTTTTCTTACTTTTATTTTTATTTTTATTTTTATTTTTTTTGTAAGACGTTTTTTGCTGTTGCTGTTATTGCTGGCACTGCTGTCGTTTGGGGCTTTAGCGCAGCATTATTAAATCACTTTTATTGCCATTGAAATGTGCAAAAGTTTTTGTGCCCGCCCGCAGTAAGAAGAAGAAGAGGGCGTATGTGGCGTATGCGTAATATGAGAGGCAAAGCGTTATTCATATTTTGTGCCTGTCGGCGGCCAAGCCAAGACCTCAACTCATTGACTGACAGAGAGAGAGAGACTGAGAGAGAGAGAGAGAGAGAGAGAGAGAGAGAGAGAGAGAGAGAGAGAGAGAGAGAGAGGTGGGCAAGTGAATTATAGATTTGTTGTCTGTAGCTGCTTCTGGCCATTGGCATGTGTGACTGACAAGACAGCTAAACAAGAAAAACAAGAAAAACAACAACAGCAGCTACAACAATAACAATAACAATAACAATAACAATAACAACAATAACAAATAAACAGCACACACACACACACGCACACACACACACAATGAGTCTTTGGACACTTGAGGCGCCACAAACAAGACACGACACGAACAACTTGATATAGAAGCAGAAAAAGCGTCTGCCCCGCAGCCATATAAGGCCTAGCCTAGGCGTGGGCGTACACACACACACACACACACACACACACACACACACATGCATACATGTATGTGAGATGAAAACAACTGTGAAGTAACTGAAACTTGGCACAGCAAATGACGTCAGTTGAATTGAAAACAGCATTTGGCTACAATTCAATTTTGCGCCCATGAAGAGTACAAAGAAATTCATAAACGTTGGAGACGGGCAAAGGTTTTGCAATAAGTTAAAGATGGATGACTCCATGAATGACTGGGGAGGGGACTCACAGAACTGGGGACTGAGAACTGTTTTGGTGTGGGTACGATGTAGTGGGATCTTGACAATCAATGTTCCAACACACATTTCAATTGTAGTAACAATAAATTGGCTACATTGATTAGACATTATGCCAAAGGATATAGCGAGTGAGTGAGCGAGCAGGAGAGTGAGATAGAGATAGAGCAGCTATGCACATATCCTTTGAGCTTACTTAATTGACATTCTCTTCTTTGGCCAAATTTTTGACTCAATTTGCTTTCATTTTGCATTAGACTTCATATTGAGCCGTATTCACTTTTTTTCAATAGGTCTAGCTAGGGCTACTGCTCACAATTGTACGCATATTCTTTTGTAGCTCTACAATTTATGATTTGCATGTTCATATTCCATAGTCGCAGTCTGCCTTTGTCAATTTCTCTTGATATGAATTCCAGTTTGTCATTTCTTTTGCAATTCTTTCAGCTTTATAGACATTACGCCTAAGATGATATACATATATGCAGGTTAAGATATTTACTTGAATTTCTTTATAATATTTATTCTTTATTCATGTACTAAGCTATATATGTTTATAGTCATATCTGAATTTTGGTTTGAAAGTTCTTCATATTCTCTTTATCTCTTGCCAAATTTTGTTCCTTAGCTATTTTTATGCCCTGAACCCATTGGAAATGTGAAATCAGTGTGTAATGGTTCAGTTAAACTCGCATAAGATTGAATTTCTTGAAAATTAATCGATAGTTAAGCGCAATTGTCTAGTAAATAGAAAAACACAACGTCTCATAAAGTTATCGATAACTTTTCTATGGTTACCTTTGTATGAATTCTGACACTAACCATACAACATGGTATAGTTAGTGCTTCTGCCTACCAAAAGTCAATATCTAGTAATGTTATCGATAACTATGCCATAAATACGTTTTACGATTATTCTTATTTAAAAATTTTGCTCAAAATTGAACTAATCGAGTGCTAAAATACATTATCTAATAGTTTTAGCGATAGTTATTCGATAGGTCTATACAAAGACCACTCGCAAAACTATAGATCAGCCCAAACAATATTTTCTACCGTACCTATCTATAGTTAAGCTGTGTAAAAAGCCTATATATAGTGGTGTAAACGATACTTATGCGATAGTTATCTTTGAGAACCTTTTGACAAAACTAGACTTGCTCAAAAGTAATAGTATATTAGCCATAAAGATAGTTGAGCTATAGTACTAAGTTCCGCAAATCAATATCTAGTAGTCTTATCAATAGTTCATCCACTCAGTATCCAAAATCAATATCTAGTAGGCCAATCGCTAGTCATAGATGGAAAGTATTGAGTAGGCTGGGAGAGAGCTTTACATTCACAAGCTGCCAAGCTAGAGTAGAACAATAATCCAGTATTCAGCAATCGGGCACACGCATAGCTCACTCACTCACTCTCTATCTCTCTATCTCTCTCTCGCGCCCTCACTCACTCGCAATCGCTCAAGCAGAACAAAGCAGAAAAACGTTCACAAAACTCTAAACAAAAAAACTAAAAAAAAAGAAAACGAGAAAGAACTAAACTATATACGTTTTATATAAACTATATTTTGATATATATCGGAGCAGCCGCCAAGATGCCGACCATGATGCCGTGCGTGACAGGAACGGGCCGTCCGCTGCACTCGGACTGCTATGACCGGCGTGGCCGCAAGATTGGGCTCGAGCTGGAGAAGCCGGTGCAATTGCCCAAGCCGGTGCCAACGGAATTCGCCTACAAGCGCCCGCCACGCGTCTCCATCTGCGAGAAGCAGCTGGCCGAGGGTCTGCTGCAGCAGCGTGCCGGCTTTCTGCTGAGTGGCAAAAGCAGAAAGCCGGCGACCCGGGGCACATTGCCGCCGGGCATGGTGGCCCCAAAGGCCGGCCGGCTCTTTCCGCAGCCGAAGCCAACGAAACGTAAGGGTACCGGCGGTGAGGCCACCTACTTCCATGTGCAAGGCCGGCCGTGGGAGTCGATCGGCTTTGCAACTTTGGATAAGGAATATGTCGAACGCTTGAAATCGTCGCGTCCACCCACCGCCGAGGAGATCCAGGCCGAAGTGGAGCAGCTGAGGGAAGAGGAACGTCTCAACAAAGAGGAGGAGAATCGCGTGCGTAGCTACTACCAGGAGATCGATGAGGCGCGACGTGAGCGTGAGCTCGAGATCCAGCGACAGCTCGATGCTGAGGCCGAGGACGATGATGCGGAGAAGGCAGCAGAGGCGAAGCGTCTGATGGTGTTGCACAAGTCACTGCAGGTGAGTGAGATCAACCTTTGGTAATCGATAACACTTACCAAACAGATTAATCGATAGCAGATATATTAGAGAGATATTACCGTATCGATAGCAATTAACCATAACAGTAATCCATAGTTATAATCGATAACATTATTAATCGATAACTGATTTTGATACTTTTAATCGAACAAGTTATTAGTTGAGCCAGTTGCGATCATCATCGATAATCATAACCGATAACTACATATGAATAGTAATTATCGAAAGTTATACCTTTAAATCGATAACAAAAACGATAAATGTAGGTATGGAACATAGAGAGAACAATTAATTAATAACATCAATTGATGAGCTATCGATTAACGTTAATTTTTGAAATGTTATCAATAGCTAACATCGATAACATAAATTGATAACTGTATATACAGAGCATATCGATTACACTTATAGATTGCATTGATTGATTACATCAATTTATAACATTTATTAATATACGATGTTAGTATGAATCGAAACTAGTAATCGATAACAACAAAAAACCACTGCAATCGAAAGATTCCATTTCAGAAGAACACTAAGTAATCCATAACAACAATCGATTGATATATTTCATTGGCACACCCACATATATATGCTGATCGATATTTATCGATTGTTCGCATTGCAGGCACGCCATGAGAACGATGTGCGCGTACAGTCGGCCATACGATCGATTGGCGCCGCCAAGTGCAGTGCCATGTGGACGGCACAGATCGAGGAGCGTGCAATGATGGAGCGCCTACAGGCGGAGCACGACGTGGAGCAGGCGCGCAAGGACAAGGCGTTCAACGAATCCAAATGGGGCTCGGCGTTGGAACAGGATCTGGCGGCGCTCAACAAGCGCCGAGCATTCGGCGATGCTGTGCGCCAGCAGATGAACGACCATCGCCAGTTGCGCCATATGGCCGAGGAACGACGCCGCGAGGAGCAGCGCCAGATGCGCGATGCCTACGAGGAGTACAAACGCTATCTGGCCGATCAGAACGTGGCCACCGGGAAGCGGAAGACGAACTATCGCAACGAGCTGTTCCACTACATCAAGCTGCACCAGGACTTTGGGCGCATACTCTGCGAGCAGGAGCAGCGTGACGAGCTGCGCGCCAACAAATATGTCATCGAGAAGGAGGCGAAGCGTGTGGAGCAGCGCCAACAGAAGGCGGCCATCGATCTGGCCAAGGAGCGCAAACGCGAGGCTCTCTTTGTGATGCAGCAAAAGATTCTCGATGCGAATGACAATCGGGAGGAGATGCGTCTGCTGGCCGAGCATGAGCGTCTCGAGCGCAAGTATCGCCTGGAGGAGCGCCAGGCGGTGGAGAAACGTCGCCGCCAGGCGGAAGAGCTGCGCCAGGGCAATCTGGAGGCGATGGCCCACATCAATAAGCTGCGCGCCTGCTACTATGCCCAGCGACAGCACGAAATGGACGAGATGAAGGTGGATCGGGCCAAGTACGAGGAGCAGCAAAAGGTCGAGCTGGAGAAGAAGCTGGTGCGCAAGATCGATCTGCATGATGGCGTCACTGCCCAAATGGAGGAGCACGAGCGCGCTCGCCGTCGAGATATCGAGAACGAGCGCGTCGAGAGCGAAAAGATGCGCGCCATGGAGAAGCAGCGCCAGAAGGAGATCGACATGGTCATCAGTGTCAAACTGGACGAGTTGGCCAAGAAGAAGTGTTTGCCGCACACTGCGCTGCAGTCGCTCACGGGCCGTGTCACGCACGTGGGCCAGCCCAAGCTATCGGCTTTCATTATGCCATAGGGCGTGTGAGAGCGTGCCGGATGTGTGGGCGTGGCAGTTGCTTTAACTAATTTTTGCCATTTCTTTGTTGTTCATTGTTTTCATCTTGTTTGTGTTCGATGCGATTGTGACTGGAGTGACAGCTCTTAAACACACACACACACACACACACACACACACACACAGAGACACAGATACAAACACAGATACAAATACAGATACAAATACACATACAGTAGGAAGCGGTACGCATACACACACACACTCACACTCACACACACACACACACAAACAGCAGGCTGGCGCAGCATTAAAACTTGAAGCATACTTTGTGGCGACATTTCCTTCTTTTCTTTTCCGCTCCTTCTTCGTTTACAGTTAGTGTGTGGGTGGAGCGTGGGCTTGTGCGCTTGTTAGCTGTCAACTGCAGACTTGTTAACTCAACAAGTTTTACAAAACACACTCACACTCTCGTACACGCACACACATGCAGCTCATTAAAAACAAAATCGAAAACTAAAGCAAATGTCGAGTGCATAAACCAAATGATAACACACCCCAGACGAAACACAAACAAGTCCTGCGGAATCAGCTGAGGCTTTGATTGCCAAAGAGTGTGAGAGAGAGAGAGGTGGAGAGAGGGAAGGGAGGGGGGGTTTATGATACTGGTATGTTTTTGGGGCTGGTAATTTGTTTAGCCTTCACCTAAGCCTGTCAACTGCTGCTGGAAAGGCAAATCTCAAGTCTTTGATAAATTGAATTGGATTTGTCGCATTGCTCGAGAAAGACAAAGCGCAGCTTTTTAGATAGATTATGTACAATATATAACTAGAGATTATGGAGTGTAGTGCAGAGGCAGCAAGAAGGAATGAGTAGGGCTAGAGAGAGAAAGAGGGAGAGAGGGAGAGAAGGTGACTCTTAGTGACCCTTAAGAGCTTTTGGTTTAGTTTGAACAAGCTAAGCCTTAACTAGACTATCGTTAACTGCAATTTAACGAAATAGCTAGAAGAAGATATACAAACTTTACTAAACGCTATGATTTCATAATCATTTCTGCCTACTCAAATGTAGCTGACATATAACTGTTAAGCGCTTGGAGACTTCATGCTCTATACGCGAGATCAACTGAACAGAAGCATGCTCTCTCGCTCTCGCGCCTTCGCTTCTTTTCGTTTTGGTTTTCGGCTGAGCGCCTCGTGTGAAGCACTTTAAACGAACATCGCTTGGAGAGCGATACGATTGGCGTTCGCACAAATGAGAGTAGGTGAGCAGGTAGCAAAAAGAGTTTATGCAGCAGTCTCCACACTCACGCTCATGTACGCTGTTGGTGTGTTTAGCGAGGTCCGCCCTCGCATGCATACCAATACATAGAAACGTGACTCCGCTACAATTCGCTCAACAGAAGGCAAAACAAAACAGAAAAAAAAGACGATTGCTCTCCGATCGCGAACGAATTGCATTGCAGCACCGCTGCCATTGGCTGTGCGCACTGAGTTTCAGCTGAAAGTGTGAGTGAAAGACTCGCATTCGTGGACTCTGTGAGCTTTGGATATAATCACAAATACTTTATATTAACAAATTTTAAATAAAGAAAATATAAATAAAAATAAAAAAGAATACAACAAAAAAAATAAAAATATAGAAAAAAAAAGAAATAAATTAATCCACTCTCAGCTGTCCCCACTCGAACGTTGCTTTTGCATAGCTTCAACTGTGCCTAAGCAAGGCACAAAAATCTATTCCAAGACTCTGCAAAAATTCGCACTCCGATTGCAAAATGTCGTTGTTGACGTGTGAAATCGATCAAAGTCGAAAGTGTTTAACTAGCATTTCTGGCGCTCTATTTGACTGTTGTGCAGAGTAAACAAATGAGTTTTTAGATGCGCTTGCAGTTGTCAACACAAATGAGTTTTCGACCTTCCACAAGACTACTACCGAGAGAGAAGGAGAGAGTGACAGAGAGAGAGAGAGAGGTAGAATCAATGTGAATGAATGCAGTTCGCAGTTTGTAGTCGATGCACAATTCATGAATATACATACATCAAAGGCAGGCAATGCCAATTTCGATACGCTTCGAGCTTTGAATACGAAACAGATGTGAGCGAGACAGCGAAACAGAGTGAGATAGCGAGAGAGAGAGAGAGAGTGGGAGTGTGAGGAGAGATTTGGGAATTGTGATTCAGCTTTCATTTCAGTTTGGGTTCATTGCTTCGGTTGTTGTTGCTGTTGCTTAATGTTCTGGAAGAATATTACCCTTGACTGATTTGAGGCAAGTGCAGCTTAGCTAAAGCCTGAACGAGAAAGTGTGAGAGCGAGAGAGAGAAATGGGTGTGAGTGGGCGAATGCTGCCTTGGACTTTGCTCTTTTCTATTGTGAAGAAATATATATAAATGTTGTAATACTCTATTGCTATGAGAACGCTTGCCAGCTAGAATATGGATATATGAAAATATATGTATATAAATATATACATACATATGTATGTATGTATATATAATTACCTGCTGCAACAGCAGCAAAGTAGCTAAAGGAGTGAAGAGAAAAGAAAACTTGACTTACAAGAGATCTTGTAATAAGCTGTATATATAATAGGAAACAAGCTCCATGGTGCAACAACTACAAATGAAAATCTTTTTTAAAAAACTGCGGACACAGTTTGAGAGTCACTTGTGTAAGCTTACAATTTAAGAGTCACTTTAAAGTGCAGTTTCAGGCTTAAATTAGCTTTTACTATTTTACAATTTAACAACTCAGTTTGAGAATCATTCATCTAAAATTTACTAATATAGTTTGAGAGTCATATCATAAATAGAAATTTCATTTGGCACAGTTTTAGAGTAACTATGCTCTGCATTTGAATTCACAGTTTGAGAGCCATTTGGTAAGTAATGAATTAAAGCTAAGCATGAAGCATTTCTGGGCAACAGAGCTTTTCACTGGCTAGGGTATGTTGCAGTCGGTTACTTTTACTATTGATTGCATTTTTTCCTTTTTTCTCTCTCTCTCTTTTTCTATTGTTGCTGTTGCTTAGACTGCAATGATGAAGCATTTATGAGCCGCCAGAGAATCCTGTGCAAGTCAGTCTGTGTGGGGGAGTGTGTGAGAGACAGACAGAGAGAGAGAGGGAGGGAGGGGGTGTGTGTAAGAGTGTGAGAGAGAGAGCGGTGTGTGTGTGTGTGTCTGTGTTGTTATTGTTGCTGTTGTTTTTCATATAATAGCAATGCTAAACTGTCATGGCAGCTAACACACACACAGACACACACAAACACACACATATATATATATATATATATATGTATGTATGTATGTATATGCAACATAATTGGCAGCAAGAGCTATACTCTACACAAGAAAGGCGAAGCTAACTTTTTAACGCGCCATTGTGACATGTGTGTGTGTGTGTGTGTCTGTGTGTGTGTGTGTGTGTGTGTGTAGTGTACAACAAGCCATTGAATAGAGCAGCCAACCACTGAACCCAATCAGCAAAGCAACATCAAACAACAACAACAACAACAACAACAAAACACAGTAGCAAGAATAAGAAGTAGTGGAAGAAGCAGAGTAAGAAATATAAGTAGTAGTAGAAGAAGAAGACGACGAGGGCCAGCAGCCGCGCTGGCCAGCAGCAAAACAGCAGAGAGAGAGAGAGAGAGAGAGAGAGAGAGAGAGAGAGAGAGAGAGAGAGAGTAGCCGGAATATGGCATGTATATGTAGTAAAAACAAACAATAGTAAAACTGATTAAGTCGGGGGCAAAACCACATCAAGCTAAACGATGATGAAGAAAAGACCAAAAGATTACGAACATTGGGAAAGGCGTGGGGAATAGAATAGAGAGGGCTGAGAGAGAGAAAGAGAGAGAGAGCGATGGAGAGTAGAGAGAGTAGCAAGGCGAAGCAAGCAAGGGCTAGTAAGGACTTGCGGACTTTGGTCATGGATAGACGCGAATGTGAGCCACGCGGACTTAACTAAACACACACCAACACACACACACACACACACACACACACACACACACACACACACACACAACTGAGAGGAACAATCGATGGCAGCTCGCTTCGCAACAGGAGCTGAGCAAGTGGAAGGAAATGAAAAATAATGCGGGTCTTAGGGCTATGCGTGTGTGTGTGCGTATGTGTGTGCGAATGTGTGTGTGTGTGTGTGTGTGAAATAAAAATGAAGCAATAGTTGAGGGTTGAGGCAATGAAAGGAATAAATACACATACATACATATATACACATGTATATATATGTGTGTGTGTGTGTGTGTGTGTGTGTGTGTGTGTGTGTGTGTGTGTGTGTGTGTATTCGTATGTAGTTAAGCAAAGAAGCAAACAGTAAATGCTGCCACATATCGAATAATTGAAAGGGATTCGCACAAGCTGCGCAAAATGAGCCAAATGCACAGTATGCCATAACAGCGGGTATGCACGACTAGGAAATAGCCAAACAGCAAAAGCTAAACAACTTTCGAATGAATCCAACAGAGAGTGGGAGATAGAGAGAGAGAAAGCCAGAAAGAGAAAGGGATTGCGAAAGAGGAAGAGCGAGAGAGAGACAGAGAGAGACAGAGAGAGAGAGAGAGAGAGAGATTTAGACGGAGAATGAGCGAAATATAATAGAAAGAGAAATAAATCCTAGATGGATCAACAAGAGGTAGAGAGCGATATCAGAGAGAGAGAGGCAGAGAGAGAGAGAGAGATAGACCAATAGAGCGAAAGAAAGAAAGAAAGAAAGAGCGAGAACGAAAGATAAGAGAAAGAAGGATAGATTCTAGATAGATCAATTGGAGAGAAAGGGAGAGAGCAAAATTGAAGAAGACAGAAAGAAAGATAAAGATAGACAGATAGCGAGTATCAGACTAAATGAATAACAAAATATAACAAACTCAATATTTCATTTCAAATGCTATGCAACATTTAATGCTCAATCGAGCTACTTTGAACAGCAAGACAGATCTCCAGCTCTATATACATATATATGTACATATATAGACAGAGTAACATACATATATATATACATATATATATGTACATATGTATATACATCAATTTCCTGCCAGCTTCAACTTGAAGCTTTGTGCATTTGCATAAATTTCGAAAAATCTCGACGAACTTTTTGGCTTTGACTCTGGCCTCCAGCTTCAACTTTGCAACGACAATTTGTAAGATATGATAATAATGCGCTATCATGGCAGCAATGTACATGCATAGAGCAGACACACACACACACACATAGACGAGTGTGTGTGTGGCCAACAATTATATACAATTTACTTTGCATAACAGTCGAGAGCCGGAGCAACAGCGCCGAGACTTCAGTTGCCCTGGCTACAAACAAAAGCCGCTTGCGGCGGCTGAAGCATTCAATGGAGAACGGCATCTGGATGGAGAAGGGAGTGGCAAGGGCGCAAGGGGGGGTGGGGTTGGGGGGGGTACTGGTGGCTTATGCTAGTTAACATTTTGCTGGCATACAACGAGTGCGAATAGAGAAATCTGTAAAGCAAAACTGAATCATAAACACAATAAACAGCAAAACAACAACAGAGCCCAATGAATATGTTTCGTTGAGTGGTGCGGGGGTGGTGGAAGAGGGGGGGGGGGGGGGGGGGGGGGGGGGGGGGGGAAGGGAGAATGCCTTTAAATATAAACAACAAGTGAACTTTGATTTGCCCAGGGAAAACTAACAAAGAGATGCGATATGGAGAGAGAGAGAGAACAGAGAGAGAGTGAGAGAGAGAGGGAGGGGGAGACGTGTGAAGGGAGTGTGTAAGAAATACGCCCTAATTATAAATAGAAATATGTTCTATAAATCAATATTGTTAGATGTACAAAGAGTTATGCAACAAAAGACAACTTTTTACCTATATATATACATATATATATACATATATAGTACTAAAATCGGCTCTGACCGACTTGAGGATACCCTGAACCCAGCGCAGAGCAAATGCATTCAATATGCTATATAACAATAAAAAAAATTAAAAATGTAAAAAATACTAAAAATGTTAAAGTACTAAAAATACTAAAAATGTATTAATAATATTTGTATACATTTTTAAGAAAATATAAAAAAGTCTATTCAAAAAAATATATTTATAAAAAAAGTTTCATTTAATAAAATATTAAAAAAAAAATAATTTTAAAAATATTTATTTATAATTAAAAAATAAAATAAATTTAAGATAATATTTCTTAAAATTGAATTTTATTTTATTTTTGATAGAAATTTTATTTCAATTCAGAAAAAAATAAATTATAAAATTAAAAATAAAATTACACAATAAAAAAATTAATTAATTAAACAAATAAAAAGCAATTAAATAAAAAAAATTAAAATTAAAAAAAAAGTAGTAGTGCAAAAATGTTATTTAAAATAATAAAAGTATTTATTTAAAATGGGTTCAGGGCATAGAATGGCAAAGGAGAAAAATATAAACGCAATTATCAAAAGTTTCGACAGTCTCTTACTAGTGATCGGGCCGCACCGTGCAGCTGCTGTGAGGAGCCTGTCTGGAAATACGATTATAGAGTAAGTTAGACACTTAAAGGACTAGAGCAGGCATTGGGTGGAGTGAGTGGAGTGAGCGATATGCAGAGATGTGAGATGGTGTTAGCACAAAAATTCTCAATTTCTCACAATTGCAGAGGAAGGCTTGCTGGCGCGGTGAGTTGTGGTAGCAGGTGTGGTGAATAAGGTGAATACAAACAAAAGAATGTAAAAATCTCTTGGCAAATGGGCAGCTGAAAATGCAGTGCAAGAAATGAAAAAAAAATATATATATATACAAATTTCTATTGGCAAATTTGAGTTGTTTGAATGATATCGAGAAATTTTCAATTCGCATTGAATTTTGCTTCGAGCTTTAGTTTTTCTCTTTCTCTTTCTTTTTTTTTTTTTGTGTTGTGGTGGAGCATAATTTGCTAACCTTGTGTGGGGTATTTCGCAGATGGAAATTTTGTGATTTTGCTTGCATTGTTCGATTATCGATTAACGATTAACGATTATTCAAATTGGTTTGTTTTAGTTTTTTTTCTTTCTTTTTGGTTTTCAGTGAGGCGATTGATGATTGCGATTTTGATTTTGATTTCGATTCGATTGTACAATTTTTGATTGCTCGATTTGAAACGATTTTGATCGATATACATATATTTGAATTCGATTGGTGCAAAGGTGAGTTTAGCGCTTTTTGTACCAACAAAAAAATGAGTTGAGCTTTGATAAATTTGATTTGATTTGATTTTTGGTTTTGTTTTTTGTTTTGTTTTTGTTTCTTATTTTGTTCGATTTGTGGATTGAAAGTTTAGAACTTCTCCGATATGCTATAGATGCGCTTAACGCTCACGCACTTGCGTCGCAGTCGTTCGCATTCGATTTCACGAAAATCGGCGTGCGAACTGGAACTGGAACTAGTTGCCAGAAAGTGATTCGGCTCGCCACTGGCCGCCGTCAGTCCAATGCCAATGCCAAAGTCGTCGATGGCGATGTGATGGATGCGCGGCAGCTGCGATGCGGCACAGATGTTTGGCTCGCTATTGGCGCCGCCGTTGTGGCTGGCTGGATTGTGTGGATCCTGTACGTTCTGCTTCTGCTTTTGCTCCGGCTTTGCCGCTTGTCGCTCGTCGTATTGCTGTTCCTCCTCCTCCTCCTCCTCCTCCTCCTCGACGCACTGTGGACAAATTGTCTGCTGTTCCTGCTGCTCCTCGTCGTTGTCGTCGTCGTTATCCTCCTCCTCCTCCTCCTCCACCTCCTCCTCCTCGTCCTCTTCTTGATTCTCGTCGATGTGACAACGCCTCCTGCTCGTCCTGCGCGTCGTCGCCGTCGTCGTCGTCGTCGTCGTCGTCGCCTGTGTGCTGATTATGGCACGCTTCAGCTCCAGGAAGAGCGGCGCCGCCGGCAGCAATGGCAACAGCTGCGGCTGGCAATCGAACAGGCCCAAACTGGCCGCCGACTCACCCGCGGGCAGCGGCTGTGTGGTGACAACGGTCGAGGAGCCGTGTGCGCCGAGCACTCCGTGTGTGCTGCCCTCCGGATGGATGCGATTATCGGAATTGGTGGTGGAGAATTTCGAGAGCAACGACTTGGAGCTGGCCTTGTTCTTCAGCTGCTGCTGCTGCAGATAGTAGTAGTCGCGTGGCAGCGACGAGGTGGCATGCAACGGATCCTCTGGATCGTAATAGCCCAATGCAGCCGGACGGAATAAACCCGGCGTGCTCAACGAATGTGGCTGCTGTGGCTGCTGTGACTGCTGTGACTGTGACTGTGACTGTGACTGTGACTGTGACTGTGACTGCGATTGCGATTGCTCCTGGTCGTAGCTGTCGCTAATGACGCTAGCCGTCGAGGCGGTGGGCGTGCTGCTGAGCGTCGACTGTGAGCCAGCGGCAGCGGCAGCTGCAGCTGCTGCAAATTGTGCGCCCAGCAGTGGCGTTAGTCCGGCCAGAAATTGTTCCTGCTGCTGCTGCTGGCGCTGTTCGTCGAGTTCGCGGCGATAGGCCTCGATCTGGTCGCTCGGCGAGGGCGTGTTGCTATGGATGCAGCCTTGAAAGAAATCCAATGCTTCGTATAGGATAAAACACAGGCCCAGGACAAGAAATGTCTCCATCATAAGGAACAAACAGCCATTGGAAGTGCAGACGGCGAACGAAACGGGAAACGCGAAACGGAAGCGGAACGGAAGCGGAACGAAATGGAACGGAAACGCGAAACGCGAAACGCCACGCAACGAAATGGATATAGAAATGTGCGAGGCGTTAACCGTTATAGCGCGATATTTTTTGTTTACTTTCGCTTTTCTCTTAGCTGTGTGTGTGTGTGTGTGTGCGTGTGTGTGTGAGAGCGTGTGTGTGTGTGTTTTCGAGTGTTTTTCTTTTTCGCGCTTATTGTTTCACTTGTTACTTTTTGCACTTCATTTTTGTTGTTGTTTTCCTTTTCGTTTCTTTTCTTTTCACATTTTTGGCTTAATTTCGTTGTTTATCTTTTGTTATATGCCTTTGGTCTTTCTTTTGTTATGCAACACTCAAATTAATATCGAATTCGAATTCGAATTCGTATTGAAGTTGGATTTTGTGCGTTTATTTAATTGCATAATTTAGCTTGAATATATAAAGATATATAAGTTATTGATCTATATAAGTATATACTATATATATATGCATATATATCTATATATATCTTTATATACCATTTTTGTGTTTTCTTTTTTTTTTTTTTTCTTTATTGCGCTGTGCGTGTGTGCGGAACGTGTGAGAAATGAAACAGCATACATACACATACATAGACATACATATCATATAATATTATATGTATATATATAAAAGCATAAAATACGTTGCAATCGGGCATAACCGACTGCTTGATACTCATTCATAATTACAGCTCTCATATTCAAAAAGTCAGTTTGGTATATAGAAAAACTTATCTACTTTATTTAGAGGTTCTAGCTTCTGAGTGTTGCTCTTTACGATTTACTAAGGTATTATGATGATATATTGTAAATTTCAAGTGCCTTCATCAACGGACGTATGGACATGGTATGCAGCCTAAATACTGCTTGACTTTCTGAATGAGTATAAGAATAATATCTATATACATATATACATATTTACATATCTACAAGTATATATACAAATTAACATATATACATATTTACACCTCTATATATATATATTATAAATAGACCTAAATCGCTCTGCTTCGCTTAACTAATCGCAATATGTTTTCTTTGCTCTTCTTTAGCTTTGCCCACGCTTTTCATTCACTTTTACATCAAGGTATGCAACAAGCAACAACAAAAGGTTAATTTTGAAAACAAAAAATTGATAATATTAACAACAAGAAGAAAAATGCCGAACCGGAAGCAACTTTGTTGTCTTCTGTGGGCGTCGTTAAGCAGTGCTTAGAGTGAAGCAATGCGAGGCGAGCGGCCCACGCACTTGCCACGCCCACCGCATCGCCAAACAAACAAACAAACAGCTGAGAAGCCTCATAAATAAGAAGCAAGAGAAGGAAGGGCGAGAGACAGAGCGAGAGAGTGGGAGAGTGGGAGAGCGAGAGAGAAGCCCATGAAGAAGTTACGGCATTTGCCCAGAGCAAACGCTTTGACAAAGTGTTAACGAAGCTGGCTTCGCTTAGCCACATTTGATATCGAAACTTGTAGCAGAGCATTCAAATTTCATAATATTTGCAACATTTTTTCACCTCAACTTATCCAATTTGCTAGAAAGTTCAGTGTGCAAAAGTTTACTCTAAACATTTAATTACTTCATGTTGTATTTCTGACTGGGCCAGAGCTCAGTTTAACAAGTTGGCAGGCAATTACGCTTTACTGTTATATTTTTTTTAGTTTTCATCTTTTTTCTATATTTACTTTTGCTTTGCTTTAAGCTCTGGCTAACCTGACAAAGTTCATATAAACAAAGAATACAAAGTTTTCACAGCTAAAAACTACATTTCATTCTTTCTCTCTCTCAGTCTCTCCCTCTCTCTCTCTCTCCCACTCTCTTTCTACCCCTTCCAACTCAATCACTTGACTTTCGCTCTAATCCAAAGCCCAAACAAATCCTAATTCAATCACAGTCCAAACAAAATACCAAAAAAATACCGAATGCGCAAATTCAATTGTTAACAAAAAATATTTTGCAAAAAAAATGCTGCAAAAATAAAATATATAAAAAATCAAACAATTTCCATAAAAACTGTTGCCAATAGAAACAAAATTTCAGCTATTGTCAAAAGAAAAAAAAAAAAAAAACAAGGAATATTTAATTTAAAAAGAAAGAAAAAAACAGTCTGGCAACGCTGCCAGAGCAAAAACTGCACAAAAGCTGACAAAGTCATCAAAAATGCAGCAAATGTTGCAATACAAACGCCAAATTGATGGACAACAATTTGTGTGGGCGTGTGTCTATATGTGGGCGTGTCGATTGTCTATGTGTGTGTGTGTGTGTGTGTGTGTGTGTGTGTGTGTGTGTGTGACAGAATATGCTTAAATGCTTTGAGTGTGTAATGACTTTATTTCAAGTGAAATATTTATATTTTTTAATTTATATACATTTTTTAAAATTTTTTAAATATATATATATATATTTGGAATTCCTGATCAATTTGTTGCTAGCAAAAACGATTTTCCATAGTTCTAGCCTATGCTATATAGCTTTATATACAACTAGAATTGATCTTTAGCTAACTACAGCAGTAAGTAGCCCCCCTATATATAGCATATATGTAGCTCTCTCACAAATTGTTTCAACTGTGTAAATTTCGTAATATATTTCTTTATTTATTTTGTATTCGTGCTTTAATTGCGTACATTTGATGTTTTACAACACTGCCCATCCAGTCACAATGATTATATATATATGTTTTATTCGCCGTTTCTGCCATTGCCACGTTCGTAAAAAAAAAAAAAAAACAATGGCTTTTTGACAAATTGTTTGCCAAGTTGTTGAATTCAATTGAATTGGAAATTGATTTTGCTCATATTTTCATTAAATATTCCATTGTATGCACGATGGACGTTATGACTCGAGAGTCAACAAATGAAAAATGAGAAACAAATCAAAGAAAAACTATGAGTAATACATTGAATAACTTTTATTTTCCATTTCGATTCAATTTCATTTCGTTTTCTGCGCTATGGAATATTTGAATTCATATAATGCTATACAAATATCGATATATATATATATATATATATATATATATATATATATATATATATATATATATATATATATATATATATATATATATATATATATATATATATACATGTATATAGCGCCAAGTCGAGTCGAGTTTTACGCATCGATATTATGATGGTATATAATCCATTTACACGCAATTCGAGGCTCATTTACATGCACCACAAGTGCCAATCACAGCTGACTCAAGTACCAATCACACACACACACACACACACAAGCAGAAGCAGAAGGGTTAAAAATACCTAAGAAAAAAAAAAAAAAAACAAAATGTGTTTTTTCGATCCTTAATCGTGCAATTCGATATGCAATATGAATGAAGATATCTATAACATATTCACATCAATTTTCAGCTATAATAACAATTCGAAATACTTACAGAGAGAGAGAGAGAGAGTGTGTGAGAGGGAGAGCGAAGCAAGGGTAGAAATAATATTGGAAAATAAAACACTTTACACAAGCTGCAAATACATACGCAACGAAGCTAAACCCAAAGCTGATGTGAATGATGATATAGCCCCATCAGCCCCTTCGCACGCCCACAATTGGCCATGGGGTCAGTCGATGATGCGTAAAAGGGCGCAGCAATCACGGCCACAGTGTGACCAAAGTCCAATGCTCAATAACAACTACCTAACCTAACCTTAACTCTTACCCCTCCCACCTAGCAACTGGGTTAAAGCGTCACCGTTTCAGTTCCAGTTTCAGTTTCAGTTCAACATTCCCATTCCCATTCCCATTCCCGTTCCCGTTTCAGTTACAGTTCTTCAGTCACATCAAAATGCACAACGTGTCGTTATTTATGGCTTTGGGTCGTCGCTGCGCTGCTTGGGCACCGTTAAAGCAACAAACAAGACGCAGAGCATGCAAGAGAGAGACAGAGAGAGAGAGAGAGAGAGCGAAACCCTTTACGTAGCAAGCACACAGACCTGACAAAGCGTAAGCCGAAAGACGCGCAGCAGATCAAATAGGCTGAGCGTGGTCCCTTTGCACACACACACACACACACACACACACATGCATGCGGACTTTGTCACACACACACACACACACACACACGCACTGGCATTGAGCGACGGCGATTGCAGTTTGACGGCTTTAATCTGCCAGCTATCAGTGGAGCTTATGCAACTCGGCAAAGCTGAGCTGTTGTCACACACACACACAAACGTCAACAACAATAACGTAAACATCAACAGTCTCTACACACACACACACACACATCAGCATGCAATGCAAACGATTTCGTGTTTCAACTCAATTTGTTGGTAACTTTTGCTCGATTTGTTTTGATTTTCAATTTCATTTTGCTTTTCTGCAATTTGCCTTGTAAGCGCTGATTCTTCTTTTGTTACTGCGTGCAGCAAAGCGAGAGTGGGTATATTAGTTCTTACTCAGACTGTGCGCTTGAGTTGAGCATTCATATAAGCTGCTCCAACTCGTCTACAGTTTAAAGTGCACTGACTGCTCTGAGTAGAAAGTTCAAGAGTCAAGCTTACAGGGTATGTCGTGGCGACTACACACGCTTACACACACACATACATGATTTTTTAATACTATGCAAGGCACTCTAATTAAATTTTTAATGTTATGTGTGTATATGTTTGGCCGTGTGTGTGTGTGTGTGTGTTGGGACAGAGCGAAAAGTTTTGCAGCCGCTTTGCTTCAACTTCAAACAAATTCCAAGTAATTGCGCATTGAAATTGGCAGCCGTGGCCAAAGGCAGCGCGAGAAGAGCCCAGAGTTAGGGTGGGGTAAACACAGTTAAGCGCGCGTTAACTTTACAATGCGTTGCATGTGTTTGTGTGTGTGTGTGTGTGTGTATGCAAATGCTGCATAGAACGAGCAACTGCGTCTGATGTTTCACTGACTTTTGACGTTACAGATGCCAGCAGCAACATTTTTTCGACAATTTAATCATTAAAAGTAAAACGAACGAACGAACACAACAACGGCTGACGCTGCCACAGTTGCTGTTAGAGGGAGAGAGAACATGAGAACAGGACCAAAAAAAAAACAAAATTTCCTGCTTACATATTTTTGTTGTTAGCTCGTCGAGTTGAAAGTTTTTGCATAGCAAGAACAACAACAAATGCCCAAGTGTCTCACACTTTTGCTCTCTCATTTTTGCTGTACCACTGTGTGTATCTCGCTCATTCGCCTTATGCTTTGTAATTGGTAGACAATGCAGCTGTGATTATTGCCGCTAAGCAAGTGAGAGAGCAAAACAACAACAGTAACGGCAGCAGTTAGAGGAATACAAACAGCAAATCAACGCTTCATTTCGCTGTTGTTGCTCTTGTTTCTTTTCCCTCTCTTGCTCGCTGTTTTTCTTTTTATGACATTAAATTTCTTTTTTTGGTACTTTTTCTCAGCACGTATTTGTTTTTGGTATTTAATTAGAGCAATGGCAACAGCAACAGCAGCAGCTGCGAGTGCATTGCATGTGTGAGTGAGTGAGTGAGTGAGTTAGTGAGCGAGAGGCGCAATCAACAAGACAAGGGACTTGTTGTTATAGCTCTCGCATGCGAGTACCTGCTCCTGTGCGTGTGTGTTGTTTGAGTGTGTGTGTGCATGTGTCATGGTCAACAGGGCAGCGCAGCGGCAGCAAGCAAAGCAAATACGAAACGCAACAAGCTTAAGACGAATTTCGCATGCGCTACACATGTGAGTATTACAACAATTGAAGGTATTTAGTTATATTAATAATTCCTATTGGTATTTTTCATTGAAGGAAATTTTTGGCATTTTTTGGCATTAAGTACTCCTTTACTCCTTTTGGCTTGCTGTGCATATGCATGGGAATTTATTTGAGCGCAGCGCATTTCAAAGTCGTTGTGAGCGAACAAAGTTGCGCAGTTACAAGAGAATCAAAATGGCGTGCGAAGTGCAAAAAGATTTCATTGAATTGTCAAATGTTTTCATTCGATATACTTTACTATATACTTGAGAGATGAACGCTGGTGTTGTAGTAGCTAAGCTTAGCTTGACTTAAAGTCGATGTGACCCGATGGCACAGAAAAGAAATGCAGAAAAAACAACAATGGCTGCCAACTGTAGAGCTGCAACTGCTGCTGCCACAGCCACTTCATTTTGTCAACTGCTGTTGCTGCTGCTGCTGCTGTGTGTGTGTGTGTGTGTGTGTCCATTGCTGAACTTTGGCGGAAAGTAAACCAACATAAGTGTTGCGACGTACATTGTTATTGTTGTTATGGGGCACTGAGACGCCAGAGCCAGAGGTTGAGGCAGTGTCACTGGCAGCAACTGCGTCCAGTTGCAACAATTTTTTGGCCCCGCTGCATGTTAACCTCTTTCAGTCAACAGTCAGGCAACTGCGGCAAAGAAAAAGACAAACAGTAGGCACACACACACAGAGGGAGAGAGAGAGAGAGAGAGAGAGAGAGAGTGTGCGAGAGAGGGAGGGCGTGTGGCTGGCGGAGGGGATTTCCGTTGGCCTTGCCTGCAGCATAAATTTTTAAATGTGGCCCAAATGGCATCGCACACGTTGGCCGGCCCAGTACAAGCTGCAAATTGTTTGCTGCGGCTTTGTCAACTGCAGCAACCTTCACCTTGTTGCATGCCACACGCCCACTGTCGCAGCATGACAGCAAAATGTAAAAAAAAAAAAAACAATCACAACAATTATTAAAAAAAAAAACTGAAAGACAGCAACACACACAGGGGAGAGAGCAGGAGAAATGTTGCAGCTGCGAATGCGAACGCGAATGCGAATGCGAAGCATTTCGCATTATATAATTCACTTTGTTGCAGTGCAGCAGCGGCAACTGCCACAACAGGGCTCGACCGCAACGTGCATCGAATATGCTCATTATGCCACGCACTCTTGTGGCACGAACCCGCCGAACCACTACAGCTAAGCCGAACCACTTGACAACCGCTTCACTGCGGTCGCTTATTAATGGTGTTGCCTGGGTCAAGCCACAGATAGAGAGAGAGAGAGAGAGAGAGAGAGAGAGACAGAGAGAGTGACAATGTTGGCCATGGGCGTGTCTGAGCCCGAAGGCTCATGGCTATATATTTTATGCATGATTAGAGATCAAGTGGGCGCATAATTGCCAGCTCCAAGTGGCTAATAAATGAGTTGAGCGAGAGGAGGCGGAGCGCTTGTGTTATCGATATGTATATCGAAGTGCAAATTATGCAATCAGAGCTAGCATTTAGGCAGAGAGAAAGAAAGAGATAGAGAGAGAGAGAGAGAGGCGTATATAGTCTTAGCAATAGTTCTCGCACCCAATGTGAATTATTGCCACTTAATAGAGTATCGATATTTATCGAATTGTAAATAAAAGCTCTTAGACCTGACTATAGCTGGATATGAAGATGTCCAGCAGAAAAGGAATATCGTTACCTTTAATTTGATAATTAGAATGATCGATAAACATATGCTGTTTGATATATCGATACATTTCATTTCAATAACTTAACTGCATAAGAAAGATTTTCTAGATCGATATGTAAAGTTCATGCTTGACTTACATCTTTGCGTATGACCAATATGCAATAGTTAATAACTTGTATCGATGACACGTGCATTTTATCGATGAACGATAGACATGGCGGTAAATCGCTTGGATACAAGACGTAATAAACTTCACGATATAGACTCTGATAAATTGCCGTTCGCTCAACAACATGCCTTAGCACACTTGTTATCGATAGACATCATAAATCGATTAAAGCCAAGTTTAATGTACTCAAACGAGCTGAACAATTTGCAAACGCTTGACTCCATAAACTATTAAGAGTGCAACAAAGTTGCCAGACTTTTAGAAATTTCAGCGTGCCTCGATTAGGAGGAACAGAGGAGCTGGTCAATGGGGTAAACAGATAACTCTCGGCTGCAACTCGGTGGCAAAGACTTTGAACTCCTTGCCACTTGCCACGCTTACCACTTAGCCACTTGCCACGCTTGCCACTTGCCAACGGCAGCTCTGCTTGGCCACACACGCTCCCCCCCACCGCTTGGGCCACCCCCTCTGAAGCGTCGCGCCTCTCGCCGTATGGCTGGGCATTTCTTTTGGAGTAAAAACTGCTTGTCTAACATGCATTCAAGTGCCTTAAAGTGCCCCATGCAAACTTTGAAATTGTTTTCGTTCAATTTGCAAGCCAAACAACTCAGCCATTAGGGGCATTCCCTCTTTCTGCCTGCAACATGTGAGAGCGCTGAGACCCGAGACCCTTCAGCTGAGTGGGCGGCCCTGTTGCCTGTGCGGCCTAATGCTGCAAATATAATTAAACAATGTTTGCTCTAAAATAAAAAAAAACAAATGTTTATTTAATTAGATGGCTCGACACGCTCGCCAGATACCCTGTAAATGGCCTAGGCTTGAGTCATAAATTGAATCATGCAATATTTTGCCAAGTGAGAAGTGTATATAATTAGCGAATTTTTACTGTACATTATGATTTCAATTTATATATAAATTTATTTATAAATTTATATACATTTTTTTTTAATTTTTATTTTTTAATTTTTTTATATTTAGTATTATAATTTACATATATTTTATTATATGTTTTATTATTATTATACTTTTTTAATTGTTCTATATTTTTATTAAAATTTAATCTTATATTTTTAATTTTTTATTTTTTTTTTAATTTTATATAATATATATTATATAATATATATGATATAAGTAGATTTTTTTAATATATTTTTTTGTTGCTTTTTTTTAATTTTTCTAATTTTTGTTTGTTTGTATTTTTTCAATTTTTATTTAAATTAATTTTTAGTTTATTACATTTTTTTTTATTATTTTTATATAATATATATTTTAAAATATATATGATAAAGGTACATTTTTTTAAATATATTTTTTTTCTATTTTTTTTTTATTTTTTCTAATTTTTTAATTTACTTTTTTTTTAGTTTTTATATATTTGTATTATAATTTACTTTTATTTTGTTATATGTTTTATGTTTTTTTTTTTTAATATTTTTTATTTATTTATTTTATTTTTTTTTTTCAATTTTATATAATATTTAATTTAGCTTAATGTTAAATTTGTATTTTATTTTTGTTGCTCTTTGATTTCAATATTTGCCTCGCGTTTCAATACATTTTTTCTCCTTTTCTCTCTCTTTTTTGTTGTAATTTTTCATTTTCATGCCAATGTTTGCTTTCAGCTGCAAAGAATGCCCTTTGTTGCTGCATTGACTCGCTGACAGTCATTAAATATATGAAAATTCATGTTATATATACACGATTTATATATATATATATATATATATATGTGTACATATCGCTTGTCACATGATGCTACACTTAAATGAATTACATTGCCTGCGCATACAGTTTTCCTTGTGCGCTTTATCGATATCTTTCTCTTGCTCTTGCTCTGCTCCAACTCTCTCCCACCCACTGAGCCCCTAGCTCTTCTTTTGCATGTTCGTTGGCGTGGGCGTGGCAGTTCGAACTGAGCCGCCAGCTGCCGCCCCAAACGCCCTCGTAATATGTTTGCGCATTTTCGTGCATTTAATAATCCTGATGAGGCATCGGACACACACACACACACACACAAAGGGCATCCACACAGACACAGCGACATCGCCCGCATAACAACACAAGCGCAAACAGACAAGCTGTAAAACAGCTAAGAACACTGCAAAGCGGGCATAAGCGACTGCTCAATGCTCGTTCACAAGCTAAACAAAATGCACCGCATGCTATAATCGATAGGTTTTCCCTAAATCATTTAGAGTTCCATATATAGCTCTAAAGCTGGTCGGAGAGTCAAACAAATGTTAGCCTAGCTCAAAGAACTTATATTGCCACGCCCCCAGGAGGGACGTTAGAACTTCATATGCTTATGTAACCAAGTTAATATACATAAATATATAGATATATATAATAGATATTTACTCATATCTAGATAGTCTCTAGCACAAGTAGGAAAACCAATATGCTTCTCATGTTAAGAGACGAGACGGGCAGAGAGGGAAAGAGAGAGGGAGAGAGAGGGAGAGAATGGGCAAAAATGTGCAACACGCTCAACCGTGACAAAATAAATAAAGCTCCGCAAAAAAGAGAGAAAAAAACGCAGTCAACCAAACAGTTACTGCCTCACCTGACCCACTCAGACTCGGGCAATATATATAGCTATATATATTTTATATATATATATATATATATATTTCTGTTATATATATAAATTGCTAAGCAGTCGCAAGCCGATTACATGATCAATAATGCATTATAGTCTATCGATGAGCTTAGTCTGCAGTTGTGATTTGCTCAGCTGTCTCTATGCCTGCCTATCGATAAGTTATCGATACGTATTATAGCTGAATGCAATGTGAATACAAATGAATTGAACTAAATTATGGTAAAAATGCAGCTTGACATTATTTATCGATTTATTATCGATACACAGTAAATATTAATGCAACGATAAAATTACTGAACTGAACATGTGGAAAACTAGCTTTACATTAGTTATCGATTTATTATCGATACACTGTAAGTGGTAATGCAACGTTTCAATTACTGCCCCACAAACTGCACAAGACGGAAAACTATCGAGAGTTAAAAAGCCACAATATACCATACAAATTCGATAAGTCAATCGATAAGTATTGCAGTTAGACAAACTCAATTGATTGTGCAACTATTGAAACTTTTAATTATTCTAATTGAAGTGCAATTCTCTTGGCACATTTATCGTTGGTCGCGCTGCCTTGCCGCCGCTGTTATCGATAGCAATGTCGAACGATTGCTGACAGCTGCAGCAACTTTTGGCAACTCGCCCAGGCGCACTGGCCCATAAAAACTTTGCGACAATAAGCCAAAGGATGCGCTGCTGTCACAATTTTGTCCTTTATTACATTTTACCTCTGGGCCCAGGTGAGCGACGGTGCCGAGGGTGCGGAGGGTGCGGAGGGTGCAGAGGGCGAGCGAAACTTGACAAAATATAAATAAAATATGGCACAGAATACAAAAAATGAAATAAATAGAAATTAAATAAAAATAAAATGGGAAAAAAAAGCACACGATAGACAGCTGGCAAAAGGGTAACAAATAGCAAAGGCAATAGATGCAGACAGCACAAGAGAGAAATGGAGAGAGAGGGTGAGAAAGAGGGGGAGCAGTGAAAGCTGCTGTCAGATTGATGCTAATATCTCTAAGCGCAGCTATTGACAGAGGCAACGCATCGAAATTTGTACAGGAGCGAATTCGGGCATTCGCAGCTCGTTGGGCGCCGGCTCAGACAATTGCCAATGTGAACAACAACAATGATGACGTAATTGATTTTTAAGCAAATATCACGCAGCAGCGGAGCAGGAGAGCGCGCTCGAGTGCCAAAGCCAAAGCATGGCAAGTGCTTGCTCAAGATCTTGGCGCGGGCTAGCGCTAAAGCATATATATGTATATATATATATATATATAGAACTTTTTAAGCGAGCTAAAAACACAATTCTGTGCTTCACACACACCCAAACACACACACACACACAGCTGTGACACACTCGCAAGTAAATCAAATAAAAGTAAAGAAAATGTATTAAAAAAAAAATATATATATATATATATATATATATATGTATATATAAAATATATGTACATATATAAAGTAAATAACTGAAGAATGTGCTAAAATGTCTTCAGGTAACACTGTGTATGCGTATGTGTGTGTGTGTGTGTTTGCAGCTACTTCTGGAATGCACAACGAGCCAAAGAAGGAGTTTGCTTTATTTACACTTGGCCATAGACATAAACACATATACACCCACACACCCACACACACACACCTATACACCCACACAACTGGCATTATAAGTCAAATAGCAGATAATAACGAATTCACGTCGATTTACTGCTTTGGCCTTATCAACTAAGCGAAATAATTGAGCGAATTCTGGCATACAAATGATATAGATATAGATAGATATAGATATAGATATAGATATAGATATAGATATAGATATAGATATAGATATAGATATAGATATAGATATAGATATAGATATAGATATAGATATAGATATAGATATAGATATAGATATAGATATAGATATAGATATAGATATAGATATAGATATAGATATTATACATGGATACTATATACATATATACATATGATATGAATGAAAAAGAAAAAATAAATTATTAAAAATAATAAAAAAAATAAAATAAAATAAAATAAAATGAAATATTTTATAAACAAATAAATAGAATGAACAACAAGAAAGTCCCTTAAAGGAAACCCCAAATTTTAATTAACCTGATGTATGCAGGGAAATGCAAAATAATAAATAAATCTAAATTCAACTATTTAACAAGCGAACAATCAACTTCTTTTAATTAGTTAATTGAAATCAACAAATAAATTACATTTATTGAACCCGAACATAAATGAAGCCAATGAAGAAGAATCTTGATTTCCTTTTTGCTCTTTGCTAAATTTTGTATTAAAGTCGTTAAAGTCTCAACGATTTAATCTTTGCCACACATGAGACACATAGAAGCTGTGTGGGTGTGTGTGTGCGTGAAGTGTGTGCGTGTTATTCGAAAGGCGCATTAGGCACTGCCTAATCTCAACTCTCAAGTCTCAAGTCTCAATGCCCACTCAACTGTTTATTTATTTTGAACAAAAGCTCTGCAGCTGCAGCAGCAGCAATAACAACAATAACAACAATAATAAATAATTTTAGCTGTTAAACAAAAGATATTTAAAGATGAGACAAACTTGTGAAAGAGGCAAGCAGGTAAACCGATATTTATTTTTTATTCTATATATATATTCCTTTTGCTGCCTTTCTTTTTACTTATAAATAATATTAAAAAGACAAAAAATAAAATAAAATAAAAAATATATAAATAATAAATAATATATAAAATAATATTATTATTATTATTATTATTATTTACATATTTTTTGTTGCTTATATTTCTTTTTTTTTTTAATAATCTAAACAAAAAAAATATATTAAATATATATGTAAATAAAATATTTAAAAATATATGACAAATATACATATAAAAATTTTTATTTTTTTTTTTTAAATTAAATAATTAATTTTTATTTTATTTTATTTTATTTTTTATATATTTTTTTTTATTTATTTATTTATTTTTTTTGCTTAAAGCATTTTAACTGTTTAGCTATAATATTTCTCATTTATATACACAATATATATATATATATAATGCAGTATGTAGCAAAGGGTAAATATTTTACAAGAAATGTAAATTTGCTTAAATTTTAGCATTATATATATATATTTTTTTTTTAATTTAGCAAATATTTGATATTATTTATAGGACTATTTACATATATACAAAATTATCAAACAAATTCATTTCGTTTGAATATTTGGAAATTGCAAAATTAGAGCAAAAAAAAAAAATATTGGAGTTTATGAAACTTAAGGCTAAGAGCAAGCAAAGATATCGATTTGAGCAATATGCACAATAATATATATTGTATAGTTCATATATATATATAATGTATATATATTTCACTTTACTTATATATATATATATATATATATATATATTCACAACAGAAACTTCTGGGCATCGAGGCTTGGGCAGCATTTTCTCTGGCCTTGCAGCTTGACTTGATATGAAGCCCAGATTCTGTTACATCTACACACTATCTATAATATTGCACATATCGAGCTAAAACTTGTTAGATTTGCTAAGTATACCACTGCCAATATAAAAAACAAGGTTTGAAGTCATTTGACCACGCCTCCAACAATGCGTAGGCGAGCTCACAAAGGCAAGTGTGAGAGCTATAAATAAAGTACGACAATTCGTTCATTTCTTTGCATTTTTCATGTAATAATAATAGTATATGTCGAAGATGACTCGGATTGCATATTTACTCTTCTTCTATCACGAATTCCCTGTAATTTACTTGGTTCTCTTTGCGTTGAACTTCTTCAATGTTCTGCCTCTGAAATTCAAGTCATCATCATAGACCTGCCCATGCGGTCTTGTATAGAATATGTCCTGAATGGGGTCCTGCCAACTTAGCTAACTACTTCGATACCTATTCTAACAATATCAAGGCACGATTATAATCGCGCTACGACATAACGATAAGGCCTTCATTTATCTATTCCACTATTGAGCTGAGCTACAAATGCATTGTGCAGATCGAGGCATGCAGAGCAGAACTGCATTTGATAGCTAAGGCCAAAACACACACACACACACACACACACACACACGCACGTACACTCTGTCTGTTTTTTCAGCTCAATTTTCTTTGCTGTCTTCCAAAACTTTTTCTTCATTATTTTAGTTGCTCAACATTTAAGAAGCATAAACAAATTCATGCAATATTATAAGATATTAGCTAAATATTTACATTAAAAATATGTTAAAAGTAAATCTTGCTTAGTTCCTCACTCTCTCTCTCTCTCTGTCTCTCTCTCTTTCTCTCTCACTCTCGCTGTTGCATTGACTGCCCAAAACTTTGTTTGCTTTAGAGAAACTTTAAATTTATTCAGTGTTAACATTAAGTAGCATTAAATATGTCAATTAAAATTAAATATTAAAGCAAGAGAAAAGCCTCACAGCAACCAAGCTAAAAAAAAAAACTTAATTTCTCTTAATTTTCTTTCAATTCATAATTAGTTTTTATGCAAACAAAATATTGCTAGAGCTTAAATATATAAATTATATATAAATTAAACTAAACTCTATAAAACAAGCACACACACACACACACACACACACACACACACACACAGAGACAACACACATTTACCGCCAAACTTTGTGATAAGAAATTGTTTTTTTTTTTTACAATTTTCAAATATTTACTTTAATATTTTTTTCATTTTTTTGAAATATATATTCACTTATATTTTTGTTAACTGCACTTTGAGACACCACAAAAAAAAAAAAAAAATACAATAAATTGCCGGAAAAAAAAATATTTAAAAAAAAATTGTAAATTTTTGTAGCACAGTTTTTGGCGCGCGTTGTCGTCGGCTTGTTTTGGTGTTTGCTTGTTTTAACGTTTTTTTTTATTATTATTATTTTAGTTTATATTTAATTAAACATTTTTTTATAATTTATTGTTGCTGGCGCCGCACACAGCGGCGGCGGCTGCTGCTGCTGCGTGTTGTTCGTATAATATTGTTATTATTGTTATTGCTATTGTTGTTGTTGTTATTGTTGTTGCTGTCACTGCTTCGGTTAGCTGTTTGTTATTATTTGGCGCTTTTTTGGCCCGTGCACGACGACCGCTTGACGCCCGTATTGAAAACAGACTGCGGCATCAGCAGGACTCGACGAGATTCATCCCATGAAGATAGCAGCAGCCGCTGTGGCTGTGTGCCTCTGCCGCGGTCGCTGTCGCTGCCGCTGCCGCTGCCTGTGCCGTGCCATAGACGAACACGAACGTGCGAACACACACGAAGGCCGAGCCACGAAGCGCGACGAGCACGAAGTGAGCCGTCGCCACGTTTGCTTCTTTCGTTCAGCACACACACTCACACACGCACAGCTATACGCTCTGTCTGCGTATGTGTGCCTGTTTTTGTGCTTGTATGTGTGCGCGAGTTATGCCATCAGCATCACTTCTCACAGCGTCAGCTGACACCATACCATTAGCTGCATTTCCAAGAACTACAGTCGACACTAAAGGCTTACAATCTTCCTTAATGTAAAAAAACTCTTGAGCCATAAGTATCATAAGAATAACGGACACTTATTGCTAACTCAAGAGCAGACCCAATATTGTAAACAATAATATTTGTCACAGCTACATAATATAAACAAGCATCGCAGCCTCCACTAGCTATCAAAGGCTATTTGACACTTTTTGGTCACAGCCCAGCTGCATAATATAAACACACTTTAGTAATAAGACGCAGCTCCAATATTGTAAACATAAACAATTATCGCAGCCTCCGCTGCCTAGCATAAGAGTATTTCACCATGATTGTAAACAAAAAGAAATATATAAAAACCCCTTAGAATTGAATAAGTCGCTCAGTTGTATTCTATGCCTCAAATAAAGAACATGTATTAATCTAAAAAAGAAGTACATAATTGGCGCAGCCGGTAATCGGAGTAACACGAAAAATAAAGTTTTGTGAAATCTTGTAAAAGTGAACAAAATAAAAAAATTGAGTGTTACAATAGTAAATACAGATAAATAATTGCGGAAACTTCGGACATATAAATCCAAGCAACGAAACAATTAAAAGCTGTATTAAAAATATAAAGTACAGATAAATAATTGTGGAAACTTCGGACATAAATATCCAAGATAACGAAACAATTAATAAAAACTGTACAGCGAAAAAAAAATAGATAAAGAAAATAAAAAATAATCAAAAATGGCAAATCAACAAATCAGTGAAGTGCAGCAGTGCATCCAACTGCTCACAAATGTAATACTTTCTCGAGAAGCTGATGTCAGAAACCCAATCACAAATCAAAGGAACTGCATTGAGAAGGAGACGAGGTACTTGCCGATATTCAATGGACAGGAGGGAACTCTACACGGATTCGTGGCCGCAGTGGACCAGATAATGGAGGAATACGAGGACAACAGCCAGGTGTTCACTGTCATATTTAACACCAAGATTCAAGGTCAGGCTAGAACTATACTTAGTATTAATCCACCAACAAATTGGACGGAGTGCAAAAATCGTTTGAGACATCATTATAGACCAAGAATAGATCAGATGGGATTAACTAGGAAGATCAATAACCTGAGAGTAACAAGCGTAAGAGATCTTGATATTAAAATAAGAACACTTGTTGAAGAAATTACTGATTTTTCGGTCTTTGAAAATAATAGTAGACTTGTTGATATTCTAAGTGGATTATTAATTCAAAGAGTTAAAGAATTAGCATGTGGTCCGATGGCAATTGCCTTAATGAATAAAACAACTTTATCAGATGTAAGAAATGAACTTTCTAATTTTGCTGGTCTAAATTTTGGAAATTTAAATCAAAAATTATTATTAAAAAAAGACAATAATTATTCATCGAATTACAATAACAGACAATTCAACGAACAAAATAACCAAAACTTAAGACAAGACACAGACAACAGAAATTTAAACGAAAATAAGCAAGCAAATACTAATTACCAAAGACAAAACATACAACAACAAAGTCTGAACGTAAGACAAAACCAAAATTTTAACAGACAACAACAAAGCCAAAACATGAGACAAACAAGTCAGAATACTCGCCAAAATCAGAATAATCAGCAACCACAACCAGAAGCAATGAGTGTAGACAATATAAATGAGGAAATTAATAATGATCAAAATTATGAAAATACGCAGGAAGAGTTTTTTACCAATTAGCCTCGGACAAAAGAAAAGTTTTCATTAAAGGAACTATTGAGGGAGATACCTTTCTAATCTTAGTAGATACTGGATCTACTATAAGTATACTAAACACCAAAAATATACATGAATCAAAGTATAAAATAATTGAGAAATTTTCAAAAACCATTTACACTATTAATGGCAGTATTAAAAGTGACAGCTATTTAGTAAAAACAAAAGTACCGAGTGAATTTAAATATGCAGAGGGCGCAAGAATAAGATGGGTGGCTATGTCCCTGGAAAGATCATATGACTTTCTATTGGGCATGGACTTCATCCAAGCAAATTTGGAAAATATTGATTTTAAAAACAAAATGGTTAAGCTTTGCAATGGAGTCGAAATTCCGTTCCTTTCCAAATTATCAGAAGATGTTTGTGTAATGGAAGTAGGTGAAATTGATGACTTTAAGCTAGAAGAGCTCAATACTGAAGAAGTTCAGATAATAAAAAATCTTACGAAAAAATATGAAAAGTTATATTTTAAAGAAGGGGATCAGTTAACTAATACTAAAACAATAGTGCATAATATTAAAACCATAACAGATCAGCCCATAAATTCAAAACTCTATAGGGTTTCTCCAAAATATGAAGATGAAGTAAGGAAGCAAATAATTGAAATGGAAAAAAGTGGAATAATAAGAAAAAGTAAAAGCAAATATAGCTCTCCTATATGTGTTATTAAGAAAAAAATGGACAATTCAGGAATTCAAAAATATCGTATCTGTGTAGACTATAGGCGGCTAAACCAAGTAACCGTTCCAGATAAGTATCCAATACCTATTATGGACGCTGTATTAGATAAACTTGGAAAAGCCCAATATTTTTCTACCCTTGATTTAGCGAAAGGTTATCACCAAATACTAATGGCAGAAGAAGATATTGAAAAAACTGCTTTCATAACACCAATGGGATTATATGAATATGTTAGAATGCCATTCGGGTTAAAAAATGCTCCAGCTACATTCCAACGTTTAATGAATGATATTTTGAGGGATTATATAAACAAAATTTGTTTAGTATATCTTGATGATATTCTAATATTTTCAACAACACTCGAAGAACACAAGATTGCTTTAGAAAAAATTTTTAAAGTACTTAGAAATCATAATTTGAAAATACAACCAGATAAATGCTCATTTATGAAGAAACATACAGAATATTTGGGACATATTCTTACAAAAGAAGGGTTCAAACCAAATCCAAAAAAAATAGAAGCAATAAAAGAAATTCCATTACCAAAAACTGAAAAACAATTAAAAGGATTTTTAGGTATGACAGGATTTTATAGAAAATTTATCAAAGACTATTCCAAAATAGCTTACCCAATGATAAGATATTTACAAAAAGGTGTATCAATTAATACAAATGATCCACAATTTATAGATGCATTTGAAAATCTTAAAGCGCTCATAAGTTCACATCCAATATTAAAATATCCAGAATTTGACAAACCATTTACAATTACTACAGATGCCAGTGATTTCGCCATAGGTGCAGTTTTATCTCAACAAGGACAACCAATTGCTTATGTTTCGAGAACACTTAATAAACATGAGAAAAATTATAGCACAATTGATAAAGAATTTTTGTCTATTATACATGCAGTAAATTATTTTAAACACTATTTGATTGGAAATAAATTTCAAATTATAACCGATCATGCCCCTATAAAATACTTAAATTCAAAATACAAAGGAAAAGAAATGACAGCTAGACATCAAAGATGGATTTTAAAACTACAGGAGTTTGATTATGATATTA
Source organism: Drosophila koepferae (assembly GCA_030914345.1). Classification (NCBI taxonomy): domain Eukaryota; kingdom Metazoa; phylum Arthropoda; class Insecta; order Diptera; family Drosophilidae; genus Drosophila; species Drosophila koepferae. The sequence continues at coordinate 12,901,120 of JAUESR010000196.1, read as the reverse complement.
TATACTTAAAAGGTAAAGACAATAAAGTAGCAGATTTTTTGAGCAGACAGGAAGCAGCACAGTTAATTAATGCACAAAATAACGAAGAATCAAATTTTGATTTAACAAATACACAGCATTCAGCAGATGAAGAAGAATTAATTCATTATTATATAAAAGATGACATTGTTAATAAATATAAAACTCAGATAATAATTACCTATTCAGCAACAGATAATATTAATATACACAATGGAAGAAAAATAATTGAAGTAAACCCAGCAGACACAGAAAATGAAATTGAAATAAAACTACAAAATAATATAGAGAAAGGAACAGTAGGAATTTTTTCAGAAGTACCAGACTCAGAATATCATAAAATACAATGTATATTAATTAAAATTTTTTCTCACTGTGAAAATATAAAATTTTTCAAATGTACAAAACGAGCTCAAGAAATTTCAACGGAGGAAGAATTACATAAACAAATTTCAATTTACCATTCAAAAGATTCATTACACAGTGGTATAAATGAAACGTTCAATTCACTAAAAGACAAAATCTATTTTCCAAAATTAAGGGAACATATTCAGTTAATAATAGCAAATTGCAGAAAGTGTAAAGAGATTAAGTATGATAGAAAACCGATTAAACCAAAATTTCAACTTACAGAAACACCAAATAGTAAAAATCAAATTATACACTTAGATATATTTCATATAAAACACAAGTCTTTTGTTACAATCATAGATAAACTTACAAAATTTGCAGTTGCTTATAACATTACGGATAGAAATTGGCGAACAAAGATGCAAATTATGATAGAACATTTTGCAAAATTTAATAAACCACAGAAAATAATAATGGATAATGAATTTAGATCAGAACATATAATACAGTTTTTAAACAAGGAAGATATTGAAATACATTATACAAAACCAAATTCCCATACAGGAAATGCTGATATTGAAAGATTACATTCCACATTAATTGAAATAATAACAGGAATAGATAATAATGAACTTTCCATTGAATCTAAAATTCAATTAGCAATAATAGCGTACAACAAACGTTATCATTCAACAATAAAATGTACACCGAATCATGCTAAAGATACAGAAGATGCAAATAAATTGAAAATGACTATTGAGGAATGTAAAAAAATGACTATAAACAAAATAAATAATACAAGGGAAGAATACAAAGAACAAAGACAGGAAGGTCCAATTAAAAATTATAAAAGAGTCAGACATAAGGATGAGCCTTATTTTAGATATGCAGAGTTAGAAAACATTCATCCAAGTAACATTAAAAGACCGTTAAATCAGGAAATTAACAAACCTAATGAATAATAATAAAAAAAAATTTTTTTTGTTGATAGCAGATATGATAAAGATTTTTTTTCTCTTTTACTTATTTCCCAGATGTTAATCATGCTAGCCATCATTATAATCAGGCCTAATACAGTACAAGCAAGATTGCAAATGGAACCGATATTAGTTAGTGCAGGATATGCACCCATACAGATTCAGGAAACCGAAATAGTAAACGAAACAATAATTATACTACACATTATTAATATTGACCCACTTAATGATATTTTAAAACAAATAGAAACAAACATAAGAACAACCGAAATTGCACATAAAGAGGATTTATTAAGAGAAATTAAATTAATTAAGGCCAAGATTAAATCCATTACACCTTTTAGCAGAAATAAAAGGGGACTTATAAATATAGCAGGTACAGCATACAAATGGCTATTCGGACTGATGGACGATGAAGATAGGACAGATATCTTAAAACACCTTGATATAACCGACCAAAATAACCATAACATCATAAACAACATGAACCAACAAATAATCATAAATTCACATTTTAACGACACAATACATAGTTTAGCAGAAACGATTAAGCATGACCGAAGAATCATTAATGAAACACTGACAAATATAAATAACCAAAATAAAGAAATCATAATGAAAATCTTATATAATGATCAAATGCAGAAATTAAAAAATATCGAATACAAAGTAAATTATATTCAGGAGAATATTGCCTCTGCAAAGAATAATATAATTTTACCAGAAATTTTATCAGAAGAAGAAATAAACAAATTTGACATTGATTTTTATAAATTAAAATTAATTCGTATGGGTATTTTGAAATATAAAAATAATTGCATAATAATAGCAATAAAAATTCCAAAAAATTATATAAATGTAGATGTTAAGTTACTTATGCCAATGCCAAACACAGAGTATATCCAAATTGATCAAGAAAATTTATTAATTATAGAAGTTAACAATAAAATATTGGAATATAAACCAAATACAATTTTAAAGGAACTTAAATCAAGTAAAAGTTGCACTCTTACCAACAGCTGTAAATTTATATTTAATAATATCACTAGTATTGAAAAGATAGATGATGACACAATAATAATAAAAAATGCCAGAAAAGAAAAGTTATATCAAAATTGCGACAAAAGAAATATTACATTAAATGGAAATAATCTCATACAATTTGGAAATTGCAAAATACAAATTTTAAAAGAAACATTTTCCAATGAAAAAATAGAATTTTACGACAAATTTTTTTATCCCACAGAACTATTAAATCAAACTTACAAAAACACTATTAATTTTGATCATTTAACAATAAAAAATTTTGAAAATTTAAAAGAAATCTCAGAACTAAAATATGAAAGAAAAGTAACAAATGGCATTATATTAATACTTTTAATCATTTTTATATGTTTTATTATTTATGTATACATAAGATCCAAAAGGCAAAATATTAATATTAATTTGGAAAGAATTCAGGAGAATTCAGACTCTAAGAGGGGAGGAGTTATGCCATCAGCATCACTTCTCACAGCGTCAGCTGACACCATACCATTAGCTGCATTTCCAAGAACTACAGTCGACACTAAAGGCTTACAATCTTCCTTAATGTAAAAAAACTCTTGAGCCATAAGTATCATAAGAATAACGGACACTTATTGCTAACTCAAGAGCAGACCCAATATTGTAAACAATAATATTTGTCACAGCTACATAATATAAACAAGCATCGCAGCCTCCACTAGCTATCAAAGGCTATTTGACACTTTTTGGTCACAGCCCAGCTGCATAATATAAACACACTTTAGTAATAAGACGCAGCTCCAATATTGTAAACATAAACAATTATCGCAGCCTCCGCTGCCTAGCATAAGAGTATTTCACCATGATTGTAAACAAAAAGAAATATATAAAAACCCCTTAGAATTGAATAAGTCGCTCAGTTGTATTCTATGCCTCAAATAAAGAACATGTATTAATCTAAAAAAGAAGTACATAATTCGCGCGCACGCAGCAGCCGTCGTTGACGAAGTTTTTTTTTTTTTTGTTTTTGCATTTGACTGCCAAAGCCGGGCGCCTAAGAGCAGCTGAGCAGCTGAGCAGCAGAGCAGCAGGCGAAAGGCCAATGCGAACGCTCTTCTGCGTGGTGAATTAAAGCGGCATCAGCAACAAAACACAACAACAATGACAACAAAGCTGCAACACAACAAGCGGCTAGCGGCTAGCGGCAGGTGTTTGCCTTAAGCAAGATCACGCATACGCAACGTGCAAACATCGAAGCAAGCTAAAGATTTGATAAGGGGATAAGATTTGATATGGGGGCTGCGGGCAGGGTGTTAATCAGACACACGTGTTGCAAGCAATCAGCTACTCGATATGTTATATGTTATATGTTATATGTTATATGTTATATGTTATATGTTATATGTTATATGTATATGTTATATGTTATATGTTATATGTTATATGTTATATGTTATATGTTATATGTTATATGTTATATGTTATATGTAATTTTTCTATGTTCTACTGTTCATCGTGTTATATGTTCTATGTTATCTGTGTCTCTGTTCTCTGTTCTCTGTTCTCCGTTCTCTGTTCTCTGTTATTGTTTCTGTTCCTGTTCTCTGTTCTCGTATCTCTGTCTATGATTCTCATGTTCACTAGTCTCTGTTGCTCCGGATGTTCTATGTTCTATTTTCTCTTTCTCTGTTTCTCTTTTCTTGCTTCTCTGTTCTCCTTTCTCTGTTCTCTGTTCTCTGTTCTCTGTCTCTGTTTCTCTGTTCTCTGTTATCCTCTCCTCCCTTGCTCCCCCTTTCCTTCTCCCTCTTCATTTTCTGTTGCTTCTGCCGTCTTCTATCATTACTGTTATTTTCTATATAATTTTTGTCAAATCAAAGCTTAAAATAGTATTATATTGTTTTATTACTTTTACTTAATTTATCCCTATTTCTATTAAATTATTTTTATTTTTATTCATATTTTTATTTTTCTTATTTTTTATATTTTTGGAATTTATTTATTTTATTTTTTTATTTTATTTTATTTTTTTTTATATCTTTATTTTTTGCATCATTCAAGTTCTCTCTCAATTTAAAACTTCATTTAAAATTCGTGCAATTCAATTGAATTCAATTAATTACATATTTCGATTATTATCGCAAAATTTGTTTGGATTTCTTAGAATTGAAATTTTGTTTCCCCGCATCCTTCCCTGACGCACGCAACAAAACAAAACAAATGCTCGAAATGCCGCTCGCTCTTAATGCTCGCGCTCTCTTAAATGCTTGCGCGCTCGCTCTCTCTCTCTCTCTCTCTCTCTCTCTCTTTGGCACGAAACTCAACACACGCAACGTCAAATTCAACACACCTGCGGACTTACCGCTAAGCGCCATCTGTGGTTGAACTTAAGTAGAAAGCTGCTGCGGCTAGCAAAGCATTTTGCAACAGTTAAAACGGTTTAAGCGATATGCAAGAATGAAAAAAAAAAGAAAGTGAAACAAGAAGAGGAAAGAAACTTGAACATGTGCGTAGAGCAGCGGCCAAAGGCAAACGCATTTTCGCGAGCAGCAATTAAATGCAGACGCAAAACCCTAATGACACTGTGAGCGAGCGAGAGAGAGAGAGAGAGAGAGAGAGAGCATGGGAAAGATTCACATGTTAACCCCTACATGCTCTGTCTCCCTCTCTCTCTCTCTCGCACACACACACTGCCCACTGGACACTCGGTTGAAGCTAATTCGAACGAAATTAAGCAAACATTTAATGAAGCAATTAGCAAATGTTGGCAGCTGGCCCAAGTGCCCAACCCAACTGACCCTATCTCACACGCATCACCTCACATCCCATGACCCCGCCCCACGCTCTGGCTGGCTGGCTGGGCTGCCTCATCATCATACTCAACGATTCGCTAAAAGCTCGCCCTCAGTTTTGCGGTTAATATCCTGTGCGAACTCTCATACATTAGTAAACAAGTGAAGTTCTGTTGCCGGCTGTTGCGCGACTATGTGATACCCTGTAATACCAATATTTTACTCTCTGCACACGATCTCAACGTGTTTTGCGATTCATTAGCAAATCATCTGCCCGAAAACCTATATACCCGCTTTCGTCGCTCGTACAGGGTATTGCAAATAGTGTTGTGCGCTTCTCTGCCCGCTAAACCCACATGTAATGAGCGCTTGCAGTAATGGACAGCGACATCATCCGGATTAAAGGCGGGTTTACGGCTGGACAGAGCATAAGAAGTGCCGTGGTGGCAGGGCGGAGGGGGGGGGGGGCGTAGTGGGGTGCATGTCGGTTAGAGTGGATATAGTTTTGTGAGTGTGACGTAATTTGGGACAACCCCAAAAACGCATTAATAGATTTTGGCATTTTGTATTTCTTGCTTGAACTCACTTTTGCAGCGCAATGGGAGATAGGGACATGCAGAGAAGGAGACAGAGAGAGAGGGAGAGAGTGAACGAGAGAGAGGAGCACTTGTGTGGTCCCTCTGTCGCCCCCTCTGTCTACCCCTCTGCCGCTGCCTCTGCCTCTGTCGCTGCCCAACCCAGGCGACGTCACTTTACATCAAACGGGATTTCACTTTTGCACATCAATGTGAGTGGGCTCTCAGCGTGCGAGCGAGACGGAGATATGGTTGAAAACAGTTGCGTTTACTCACCTGAAAAGAAAATAAGAAGAAGCGCACAAAAGGCAAAAAGCGTTAGTAAAACGGTAAATGTGCCAGGGCAGAGTAGTTGTGGAGAAATACAAAATAAATAAATGAAACGTACAAAAAAAAAAAAGAAAAGTAAATGCAAAAAAAAGTATATATCTATATATATATATATATATATATATATATATATATATATATATATATATATATATATATATATATATATATATATATATATATATATATATATATATATATATATATGGACAGCAAAAATAAACAGGCAAAAGTTTTCGCTTTTGGCTTTCGCCCACAGCTTTTGCTGTTGTTGTTGTTGGCTGGATGACAAGGCAACAATTTTTGTTCAAAATATTTTCATAGACTCCCAAATGACTGGGCTAAGGCCACCCACACGGCCACGCCCCCACGCACACACACACACACACACACACACACATCCCTTCCCGCTTAGCAGACGAAAAAGTTTGATTAGAGCAAACAATGCGGCAAAGTGCAAAATACTGTTGCATACTTTTCTGCTCTCCCTCTCTCTCTGTGTGTGTGTGTGCGTGTGTGTGTGTGTGCTGGACCAAAACTTTCGAGTAGTTCGAACCACACAAAAGTGGGCTCAACAAATTGATAAGTGGCTCACAAATATTAGGGCCCAACATGATTTATTAAAGCAGCTGCTTAGCAATTGTTTCGCTCAGCTCTCTCTCTCTCTCTCTCTCTCTCTCTCTCTCTCTCTCTCTCTCTCTCTCACTCACTCGCTCTCTCTCTCGCTCTCTCTCTCGCTCGTAAACAGTTTTATGACTTTATTATTAAATGAATATCAACTAGTCTAACTAACATTAGCATTTTATGACGAATTACAGCGATAAAAAGAGAAAGTTTTGTATCTGTCGGGCGATAAAAACTCGTAAGTCTTGTCCCAGACTTGATGCTTATCTATCCATTGACCTTAGCATATAATGATGCTCTCTAATAGTCCTTAAAGTAGTCTGTTGATGTTCATGTGAAATGAATAAGCAATGCTTTCAGCATGACAAAGACTAAGCGATGAATCACTTGTGAACCAGTTCATCGGAACGAACTCAAAGCTCTTCGGCCAGAGCATAAAATGCTGTGTAGCTATGATCTAAAAGCTATAGAGAGGCCATATTAAGGCTGTGAACCACTTTGGAACTGGTTCATATAGAGACTTGAGCTGGAAAATGTTCATGTAAGTCACTTTTGAACCGGTTCACAGAATAGCTAAGATGCCTTTACAAAAGAATACATATCTATCAATGATCTACATCGAAATTTTCTTTATAGCTATAAAAAAAAACTAAATTTATATGATTTCCCTGTTAAACTCTCAATGACGTATGCTGAACCAAAACTAGTTCAGCCAGTTCATAAAACAGCTCTGCCAAAGAAAGCATCTTTGGTAAAAGCTTTACATGCTACAATATATATCTGCTATATAGAAGCATATATCAATTTAAGCAGAGTAATTGAGTTCGAACCACTTACGAACCGGTTCGCATGTGTCCAAGGAATTTGTGCGCTCGCATGAAAGCAACAATTCGTTTGTCAAATGAAATTGCACTCGACAAAAGGTCAACAGAAATGAAAAATCAAGTAAAGCAAAATAAAATAAAGAACAGAAATAGAAATAGAGATAGAAATAAGTAAATAAATTGAGACTTGACCATTTGTGGGTCACCGCTTCGAGGGCCCAGTGGACCCAGTTCTGGACTCTCGCATTCAAATGGCAGCCTAACCTCGGCCCTAATCCGAAAACAGACAGAAATTCCGGACACTGTCAAGGCCCATGGAACGGAATTATGTAAAACAAGAGCAGTACAAAAAAAAAAAAAAAAATGGTTCACAGCAAAAGGCGATTAGGGGAAAGCACGATGAACAAAACAAAAAATATACAAGCTGTTGTTGTTGATGCTCGCTTAGCGGGCAAAGCGGGTATATTAGTTGGGCAAATAGGTAACTATTGCTCTCAATTTATATAGAGTATTGCTTAGATAGTTAATGATCAGAAAGCCTCAAATTTGCTATCATTGCAAAGCACTTTAATATATATATTTTGTATACCCTGTAAGCCAAACAGCTAATTGACATAATTCTATATCTAGTTTTCCACTTAATTTGCTATTTTTTCATTATTTTTATTTATTTTTAAACTGTTTACCGTTTGAGCTTGCTCGCTCTGTACACGAGATCAATCGAAAAATAATCATGCCCTCTCGCTCTCACTCACGCTCTAAGCTTAAGACTTTGGTTTTTTTCGTTTAGGCTTTCGGCTGAGCGCCCACAGTTGAACGAATCGTGTGATGCTCTCTCTCTGCGAACATCCGTTAGGTAGCACACGATTGGCGCTCGCGCAATGAGCTGCAGTAAGCGAGCAGGTAGCTGAGAGGTAAAGAGAAAGCATCTATGCAACGGTCTTCAACTTGTGCAAAACAAAACCGAAAAAACACGATTGCTCTCTGATCGCACACGAACTCGTTAATGAACCGTTGCCATTGGCTGCTCTCAGAGTCTTTGCTCCAAGTGCGAAGGAACGACAATGATTGGCTGACAGCAGTTATTTGCGAGCTCTATTAAAAACTTTATTTATGAGCTTAAATATAATTCTTTTTAACTCTTAAAAAAACATAATAAAAGGTGCATATTACTTTATTTTTATATACTTTATATATGATATGTAATATTAATTTTTTTTTAAATATATATTTAATCGAATTTATTAAAATTATATATAGTTTTTGGTTTCTAATTTGCATAGTTTTAATACTATATGTTTTATATATTAAAAAAAAATGTTTTTTGTATTTCTTTTTCACAAGTTTAATTTTTTAATAAAAACTGAATATAGCTTAATGGCTGCTTATGAAACTTACACACAGTATATGGAACTTACACAAACACACACAATCACACTCACACACTCATACACACACACTCACTCATACTTATACCTTGTCTACAGGCAATTGCCGACAACAAAGCGAGTTAAAAAACTCCCCAAAAAGAGTAAAAACCAGAATTCAGAGGGAAAAAAATCAAAAGAGAGAAAGAGAGAGAGAAAAAACAAGATTGATGAGGTTTCAATAAAGCCCATTTGGTAGATTGCGATGCCCGGGCAATAATAAGGCAAATGAATTGGCTATTAAACTACTCGAGTGTGCGTGTGTGTGTGTGTGCCGCTTGGTCTGGCAACGCTGGCAGCCAGAGCTGCCCTGCCCACTTAATTGGCATGAAAACTATTGGCTCCAAACTTTGGGCCAGTTGTCCTTCAAAGTTTATAGCAAAGAGAAAAAAAAAAAAAAACTGTACAAATAACAAATAAAAAAATATGAATGATGAGCAGCTAACGGTAAAATGCAATGTATATACATATATCGGCTATATATATGTCTGGCATTTGTTGCTAAGTGAGTGAGAAAAAAGTTTACATTTGTTGCAATTGAAATGCCAGAGCAAAACATTGACAAAACAGCAGAGCTAAGAGAGGGAGGGGGCGAGCCAGATAGGCTCCACGTTTAGGGTCCTCTGCGTGCGGCTTGCAGACAGGAAGCAGTAGCTTTTAGCTTTTTAGTTGGTCGCACAATTGATTTGTCGTGCTGCTCAGCTACCAACCCTCTACCGCCGAACCCCTCAACCCCTCGCCGCACACACCTTAGCTGGCTGCCTGCCAGACTGAGGACCTGGCTGAGTTTTCTCCTGCATGGCGTCTCGTTGTCAGTGAAGTGTTAAAATCGATTAAATAAAAGTTTATTGCTAAATTGCTAACTGGCTAAGCTTGTTTGCAACCCCTCCCATCCCACTCCAGCCACTCGTTGCTGTTGTCCTGGCCAAGTGGCTTTTTGTTTCTTCACCGAAAATTTTCCGACTTTGAAGTTTGCCGCCCATCAACGCAATTTAGACGCACATTCTCTGTGGGGCATGCGGGGCGGGAGGAGAGGGGCTGACGATGTTTCTTAATTTGTTACACGATTTCAAATAGATTCAACGCAACATTTTCCAACACTAAAATGCTTGACATTCCATATATATATATCTATATATATATCTATGTATATAACGGTCTCAAATTACAATCACTTGGCCAAAAGAGGTTAAGCAATTTGCTAATTAAACTGGCCAAGACGGTTAACTGAACTCTGAATTCTGCTCGCATTTTGCCCTGGAATGAAGCTTAGCGGGTCAAGGGGAAATTTGTGCACGGAAAGCAACTGAAAGACATTTCTTGTGCATTAACAATTTACATAACATTTGCAATATTAATTAATGCTTTTCATTAGGCAAACTTGAGTTAGCTATATCTTACATAGGTCAATTTCTAACGATGCTGATGAGCAATAAGTACAGTTGCTTAACTCAAGAATAAATCAGGAAAAATCTGGATAAATTCAACAAATTTCAAAAATATTATATAAACATTTTAGACGCTTTTAATTGATAATACAATTTGCATGCGAATGTCGCTGTGAGATTTGTAGTCTGACTCATATTGCAAGCGAAGCCATTAGAAATTGTGTTATCGATTAGCAATAGGAAATGTTATCGATCATCAAAGTAGTTTGTAGTAACTTTGTCTGTGCATTGCTATTGAGAAATTAGATTAGAGAGGGTAACAAGGATACTTAGCTGTAACTCTATCGATATTTATCGATAAAAAAAAAGAAAATGAAATTAGCAGAAGCGAAGATATAGAGCTAGCCTCTCTAATAGAAATAATGTCATACTCTAAATACCTAACTCCAACATACTTTCTGCTTTATCAAACACTAAATCGATTCTTATAGTCGATAACATGCGCTAACTGACTGAACTTGGTAAGCAGCTTCTATAGCTTCTGCTTGCTACAATCTCTTCTCATTTACCTATTCTCTTTTCAGTTTTTTCTATTACCCCCAAACTAGTTTAACTCGAGTTTCAAGTCACATCAATGAGAAAGCTAATGTTATTGATCATACAAATCGATAAAGCTTTTAATAAAGTTCAGAGAGTTTCTATACTTTATACATATCTCAATTGTATCTTGATTATTTCTTTGTCTTCGCTTTGGCTTTCGATTTGCATTCCCTTCTTCTTCCCCAAATATCACTCGATATCGATACATATCGATAGCCTTATGGTCAAGCATCGATTGTTATCAGAGTGCTATGCGCTCCGATGCCAATCGAACTACTACCAGAGATATTTCCAAGCTATCTCTAGCCTTTCAAATAATTACCCATATTTCCACAACTTTTCCAAACATTTTCACTGTTCGATAACATTTTCCACACAGTTTTCGCCTATAGATTGGATTCAACTCAATTTTCAACTCAACTTATCTAATCTATCTAAATGTAAATTGCAGAAGTTCGCATCGTAATGCCATGTGAACTGAGTTCTCACAGTTTTGATTGCATTTCATTTGCTTAGCTAATCCCTGGCACTTTCGCTGCCCTTCGCGTGCAATTGAAATGCAAAAATTGTCTGATTTACGCTTCTATGCATTCGTGCTCGAGCCCAGCCACACCCACGGTCGCACTTTAGCTCAGGTCCAAGCAGCGCGCCCCCTTACGCCCCTCGCCGCCACGCCCTTTCCATTCTTTGGCTGGCATCAAAATCTTAAGCTGTTTAACAGTTTTGCCAGCTCTTAACCCCATTTGTGACCCTTTTCGCTATGTTAGCTGGCAACTGGCAGCTGGCAGTTGGCTAAGCCCCTAGCGCTCTCTCTCTCTCTCTCTTTCTCTCTCTCTCTCTCGCTGTCTTTGGCTGGCCGCCCACCTGTTCAAGCACTTCAGGTTGACTGCCTTTAATTCTTCTTCTTCATCTTCGTCTTCTTCATCTTCTTCGACTGCGCTCGTTTCTCGTTTCTCAAATTAATTTACGACATTACATTATTTTTATATATTTTTCGATTATACGGTTTTTTTTCTGGTATTTTTCTCCTTTTTTTTTGGGGGGGGGGGGGGGTATTTTCGCTTTCCTTTTGGAGCCGCACTTGAAATTAATGAAAAACATTTTCGATTGTAATTATGTATTCGTGATAACGCGCCCGTTGCCAGCGGCAGTCGAACAATCATCAAATGCCACCCACACACCCCCCCCCCTCGCCCTTGCCCACGCCCCCCGCCACGCTCCTTTCTATACCCTGTAGCCAAGCCAAAACCATAACGCCTAGCCAACAAGCTCAGCTCATTAGGCATAATTTGGTAAGAGACGTCATCTCGGGCTAGGGTTGTGGACGCTTGGCGTTGCTGTTGGAGCTGTGGGGCGGCTGCAGCGTGGGGCTTGTTGGATTTGCGGACGCTGCGGGGCTTTGCAATTTAATTGACTGTAAATTTGCTTCACTCCAAAAAGCTTCAACTACTCATTAAAAAAGTCAACAAAGAACAGAAAAAAAATAGAGACCTAGCGGAACAAGATAGACAAAACTTTAACTGCAACGACTGGGCAATACTCTATGCGGTGAGAGAGAGAGAGCAAAGGCATCATTGAATTGCATTCGATAGGTGCGATTCAAAGGGCGATGCCTAATGAATGCCTTTCCAAACTTCCAATCTCATTGAGTTACTTTTCTTTCAGTGACTTTTAAACTGTAACTGTAACATTTGATTGTGTTTAGAGAGGGAGAGCTCTGAAGGGTAAAGTTTTCAGATTGTTTCCAAGCAATCAAGCTTACAAAATGACTTTAAAACTGTGACTTCGATATACATATGTACATACGATATACGATATACGATATACGATATGCGATATACGATATACGATATGCGATATACGATATACGATATACGATATACGATATACGATATACGATATACGATATACGATATGCGATGTACGATATACGATATACGATATACGATATACGATATACTATATACGATATACGATATACGATATACGATATACGATATACGATATACGATATACGATATACGATATACGATATGCGATATACTATATACGATATACGATATACTATATACGATATACGATATACGATATACGATATATAGAGTACTATATTTAATATAGATTACAGAGTCTATATACTAAGCCCTCTCTCTGTCTCTCTCTCACTCTATATTTTGCTTGCTCTCTCTCTCTCTCTTCATTTCTCTCTCTCTCTCTCTCTCTCCTTCTCTGCCTCACTCTGTATATTCTCTCCACCTCATTGTGAGTGACTTCTCCACAAAATATCGCATTGTCAAATGATGCTCTGATGCTCTCCCTCTCTCTCTATCTCTCTTTCTCTTTCTCCCATTAAATGTAACCCTCAAACTGTTATAAATCTATGCAAAAGGTGAGTCAACAGTCTCTGTAACTGTCTCTGTCCATGCAAAACACCGACTCTCAAACTGTACACACACATGCGGCTGACTCTCAAACTGTAAGAGAATACATTACAGCTGACACCTTCAACTGTAACTTCAACAATCTTAAGCAATGCCTCAAAGCCATATAATATTCTATAAACTATATATTGAGCAGCAATTCAATATACCCAATTGAGGCGCAACAGAAACAGGGTATAATAACAATGGCAAGCAAAGAGTTGCCTTTGGCCATTACGCATATGCAACATGTATGAGTGTGTGCGAGTGTGTGTGTGTGCGAGTGTGTGAATGTGAAATGGAAGATGGGGCGGGACCAAAGGGAATACAATTTGCTATAGCTCTTTCATTATCCACAGTTTTACGGTCTACATACATTTCCCCACACACACACACACACACAGCTTGAATAACATAATAGCCATACTATATGCATACTTTAAAACAGGTAAGCCATGTGTGTGTGTGTGTGTGTGTGTGTATTAATGCACAAAATAAAAATAGACAACAGAGAGAAGAAGAATAAAGCAAAAGGCAAAAGCAGACAAAGTCGAGGCATGGCAAAAATAAATAGAGATAATTAGACCATAACGACAGCAACAAAGCAAAGCAGAGGATACCAAAAAATGTAAAACACACACATAGAGAGAACGAGAGAGAGAGAGGGAGAGAGGGAGGGAGAGAGAGAGACAGGCACTCACGCACAGTTAGCCACATTTGTAGCCAAAGCCCGCAGTTTTATTTATGCAGCAGCTTTTCTAGCAATTGTTCTTCTTCTTTTTTTAGCTTGAATTTTAGCTGTGCTTTTAATTGTGGCTAACAAAAACTGAATATATATATATATATATATATATATATATATATTTGTCGGATGCGCAGGTGTGGGCTGTGGCAGCGGAAATGTTGACCATAATCTAGTTTAGAGACAGCGCGACGGGCAGTAGAATTAGGTGAAGGATGCAAGCATATGACATGTGAAAGCAGGCGGACAAAGAGACAGAGAGAGAGAGAGAGAGAGAGAGAGTGGAAGAGAGAGAGAGAGAGAGAGAGAGAGAGACAGTGAGAGAGAGTTGCAGCTGCAACGAAAGTCTGATTAAAAAATAAAAACCAAATTAAAAGCGCAAAGCTTAGTTTTTCGTTAAAAGTAAGCAAAAGGGAGAGAAAGAGCGAGAGAGATGGAGAGTTACATCTAGCTAGCAGCTAGTTATATGTGTATTGTACTATGCATTTGCCTTCTCTCTCTCTCTCTCTCTCTCTCTCTCTCTCTCTCTCTCTCTCTCGCACATGAAGCAGACATATGCATACTACATATATAGCTGCTAGCTAGATGTAGCTCTTTCTCTTTCTCTCGCTCTAGCTGCTAGTTAGCTATAGCTGCTTTAAATCCACATCTATATATCTCTTGCATACCCTGTAAAATCTGCAAAATGAGTTGCATGTACGCAAGCTAAGCGAAGCGAGTCTAACTGCCATAAGAATTTCCATGAAGATCGATCTCAAAACAGCTCAACTATTTAGCAAGCAATGCATGACGCAGAGATACCTCAGGTTGGGTATATTAGCACATACTATGTACATATATAATGCATATCAGAAGTCGAAAGACAGGCCCTGCAATTACAACTCAGTTCATAGTCTTAAACAATTCTATATACTTGATTCATATTACACGACTGTCATCTATACGCTCGAAATATGCATATAGTACAATTCTTAGCTATACCCTGTAATATTCATATAACACGCCTGTCATCTTTACCCTTTATTCTCATACTCTAAATCATTTTAGAGTTTCAAGATTTCTGCACTTGAGGCGAGTTAGAAAGCAAAGAGAGAGAAAGAGAGAAAAAGTAGAGCAAGAGATGTTTTTTTTTTTTCAGATATATATAGATCTCCCTCTTCCATCTCACTTTCGCTCAAACAAAAGCTAGAAGAAGACAGAAGCACATGTCTGAACATGTTTGCAGCGCTGCTGCAATGTGCGGCGAGGGAGGGGCGTGGCAGCAGTGGGCGCTTGACACTCAATCAATGAAGCTAGTTGCCAGCTTGCGGCTAGCATCGTGTTTGTGAGTATTGCAAGTTGTTAGTTGTCGTTTGTTGTTGTTGTATGTTTGTTGTTGTTGTTGTTGTTGTTGCAAGTTGTTTGTTGCCATCCATCAATTTGAAGTTTCTGGCTTTCGGTTTGGGGATATCTCTGCTTTAGCCACGGCGCGCTTCAATCAATTACCAAATCTCATTACTGCTTAATAGAGCATGCCACTACACACACACACACACACACACACACACACACACACACACACACACACACACACACACACACACACACACACACACACACACACACACACACACACACACACACACACACACACACACACACACACACACATGCACATATTTGGCTGGCTCGTTGCAAATTCGCAACATTTTCTAGTATACGTAAATTGAGTTTTGTTGCAAATAATTCAATGAGCTACAAATAGTCACGCTTGCCGAACGGCCACGCCCATAAGCAAATAAGCTATACCCTGTAAAAACTATGCAATGGGGGTTTGGCTCATAGTGAAGGCATTATAATAAGATTAAGCTAACTAGCGCTGAGCCTAAAGCTGCTAGTTGATATACCCTTTATTTACAGTATATACCCTGTAATAGATATGTATATCAACTTAAATACTATGGTTATAGCATATGAATATTGACATCATGTAATATATCAATGGAAGTTAGAGGGCATAGCACAATGGCTAACTATCGATAACATAACCATAAAGCTATCGATAGTTGACTAGAATGTAATCATTACTTAGCTAGAATAGCTTAGAAGTTAGAGGGCATAGCACTATGACTAATTATCGATAACATAACTCTAAAGCTATCGATTGCTGACTAGAATGACATCGTTACACAATGACTAACTATCGATAATATAACTATAAAACGATCTAGAGTGATATTCGACTTAACATTTGCAGAAGAAGAAGAAGAAGAAGAAGAAAAGGCATAGCGAAAGGTCTGCATCAGAGTCGTCTAATTCAAGTAAAACTGCAAGAAAATCTTTCACAATATATCGATATTTATCGATTAATGTAAATCAATTGCAATATCGCAGTTAGCTTCAGCAAATAGAGCTCCATTTCACTATAACAACTCTTAGTCTAAGCTATTCATATGCTCAAAGAACTGAACAGGGTATATTGAGGTATATTGAACTAGCTGCGTGTTTGCGACGAGTAATATATAGAGCAATACTAGTATATGCTATAGAATGCAAACAAAGACTACAAAGTTCAATATCAATTCCCAATAGAGCCTGGCTATCGATAAATATATCGATATTTGCTATAATTCTAAACTGCATTAAGTCTGACTGCCATGCTCTTGTATTGCTTTGCTTTCCACACTCAAACTTTTGCACTTTTGCTGGCAATGAACAATTGACCCAGTAAACAAGTTGCACAAAGTAAATTATTGTCTAAATTGTTGTTTGCTATTGTCGCTTGTTTGCTTGTACGTTTTGCACAATGTTAACTTTGATTTTAATTTTTTAATTTTTATTTTTATTGTATTTGTTAGGTTGTTGCAATAATTTTTGTGTGGCCGCAACTTCATTAGCAAGCGCTGCCTGCATTGATTTAATTAATTGATTACGCAAAACGCTTCAATGCATTTACGAGCTGCTCTCTCTCTCTCTCTCTCTCTCTCTCAGTGTGTGCTCTCTAATTTGTTACGCTTGCCAATTACTGGAGCAACAACAACAACAACTGCAATAGCAAATTGCAGCACTTCAGTCTTGGCCAGTTACAGCTGTATAAAGTTATATACATTTGTAATTATATATCTTTTTATTTCATTTTCATTTTTATTCACTTATTTTTCATATTTCTTTCTTTTTTTTTTCTAACATCAACAAAAGTTGAAGAACTAATTAGAACGCGAACGATTCGAGCTACAGGTAAACAGGGAGAGAGTTGTGTGACTGTTGTCTGAGCAAGCTGAGGTAATTGAATGTCTGGCGCTCTGGCTGCACAGTGGTTGCAATTGTTGGGAATGTGCGCATATTAGATCAGATATGCATATCATAGATGTGTATAACTAACGATAAGTATCGATAACAGCTATAAATAGCATAAGTGTGCAAATGGTATTAGTTGTGAAGGTCAATGTAATTTTGTATAAGTATCGATATATATATCGATAGCATCTATAAATATCTTAGGTTTGTAAATATAAATTTAGCCCTATAACTATCGATACATATCGATTTACAACTAGCATACAAATTACAATTGTTTTGATGGGCAAAGTAGCTTTTTATAGTTATCGATAAATATCGATAGCACCCATGAACGTCTGAAGTGTACAAATGTCGATGCAGGCATAGATAATTGTTTTGAAAGGTAACGTAGCCATATGTGACTATCGATATACATCGATAAATGCTAAGAACAGTTCAAGTGTGCATTTATCAAAAGTTTTGTTGCTCTATTACCTATCGATATGCCTTATACTATACTTGGCCCATATCTGTTCATAGTCAGATACTTTAGCGGTTTATGTATTAACATAATAATTATTAAGCTTACATAAAAATAGGAAATAGGGCAACAAACTACTTATTGTATATAGCCAGCATTTGTATCGATATATTTTGATTCTGAGCAAAAGCGCGCACAGCGATAGGTCTACTTTGAAGTATATATCGCATATCGATATATTAATCGATATCCATTAGCATAATAGCGATAATAATTCATAGAGCTGACCATTTTCACATTATATCATTATCAAATGCTCTGAGCTTCTTCTTATTTGCATTCCATTTCTCTGCTCTGGTTGGCCATTGTGAACTGGCCGCTGGCCAAGCTTGCTCATCTAACTTAATTAATAAACGCACACTCTGGCAACGCCATTGAACCAGACAATTTACAGAACAGTTAACCAATTAGGGCTTCAAGTTTTTCCGCCATGAAGCAGCTGCTTGGCCCTCCCCTCCCCCATGGCCACTGTGGCTGCCACAGTTGCGCTCATAATTGATAACTTGCAACTTGCTGTTGCACAAATATCTCTCCTTCTCCCTCTCCCTCTCTCTCTCTCTCTCTCTCTCACTCTCTCTCTCTCTCACTCTCTCTCTCTCTCTGTCAGAGTCTTATCTAACGCCTGAGGCTTCGACTTTCAACCGACCGACCCAAGCGTTGACTGTCTGACCCCGCCAAGTGGTTAGGCGGTTAAGGCGGTTGCCAAGCATTGAGATGTCGAAAGTTTATAGCAAACTAATATAGTTGTCGTTGTTGTTACTATTTGTTGTTGTTGTAGTTACTGTTGTGGTTGTTGTTGTTGTTGTTGTGTTTACTCAACTTCTCTCTGTTGTTGTTGTAGCTGTGGCTCGCTTGTTTCGATGGTTTTCAATTTCAAATTGCATTTTTTGCTGCTGCTCGTTTTTGTGGCTCAAACCAAGGCCAACAGCAGCAGCAGCAGCAACAACAACAACAACAACAATTAGCCAACATCGCGACGATTAAACGCCATTTTTGTTGTTGTTGCTGCCCACTCTTAATTGACTTTGGAATCCAATAAAGCTTAGCGATAGCTCAATTAAAGCAATAAAGCAATATTCAAATGAAAATATATAGGTATCAATGTATATATTAAAATATGATAAAATATGAAAATATTAAAAATACATCTATAGATATTGTTTTGATTGTCCAATTGCATAAAAAGTCGATTTATCTTGCATTGTTGAGTTTTTAGCTGGCGGAAAAAAATACAAATAATGCAAATTTAGCGCTAAAAACACATTTTAAGCAAACAGAAAACATGTGAAAAAGAAATAAGTCAAACTATCTGGCTATCTGGCAACTCTAAGCGTAAAAATGCGTGAAAAACTAATAAAACTATGTATTTAATCGATCTGGCAACACTGTATCATCAGCTTTTTAAAATGAGTATTCTACTCTTATGCAAATTTATACATATTTTATAATTTCTATATGTTTATTATCAGCATATGCAATACATATTCATAGTCTGGCAACTCTAAGCAGCATTAAACGTGAAAAGCTAACAAAAATCATTCAATTGATCTGGCAGCATTGCAAAAAATCTTTTTTTTTCAGATTTTTCAACTTCTATATATATTAATATTTTTTGCAAATTTTCGTTTTAATATTTAAAGCATAAAAAGCTGCTTTGCACAGATCTGCCAACTCTGCTGCTCAAGGGCAAAATGGCTTAACTGTGTACAAAAGGCTAAAAGTGTGTTGGGATTTGCAGCTTTAGCTGTGTCCAACGCCAACTGGCATTAATTGTAATTAATTCAAAAGCCAAACAACATTTATCAAGGATTTACAACTGCAAACAACAATAGAATAACAACAACAGATTTAGATTTTACATGCTTTCATATTATATGAATACATATATGTATGTACATACATACATACATTATAAGGCCGGCCACATAAAAGCGCAGCAAGCGCATTCACGATTCCCCTTATCACCTTACCACCCACAGCCCAGTCACACACAATAATAAAAGAGAACTGGAACAACAACGAGAACTACAAAGCGTACAACGAAGGCCAGCGAGAACAACAAGTTGGAAATGCAAAAGTCTCAAAAGCCTCAAGACATTTCATGTGGCTAGATGAAGATTTTTGGGGCGGCACAGCGACAACATGAATGGAGGAAGTGACAGCGACAAAGCCATGTGCCAGCTGTTGTTTGTATCGCAGCAGCAACAACAATCTAACAACAATAACATTCAAAACAAAATGGCTGCCTCGAGGTCAGAAATGGACAGCAAATGTGTGTGTGTGTGTGTGTGTGTGTGTGTGAGTCCTTTGAATATATGAATAAAACACAATCAGCATTGAAAGCAGCGTAAACATACATGATATTTCAGTCATAAGACTAAAAGGCAGCTGTAGAGAGAAGCGATAATGGAATAAAATATAACAAAGAAAGCAGCATTAGTTATATGCTTACGTTACTTTTCAATAGGATTGCTCTATAGATGAAATCAATTAATTAAGCAGCAAAGAGAAGCACTGAGATAAGTACTTGTAAGCAAAGCTTATTATAAAGTGTAAATACATATATTTATAATTATATTTACATGTATATATTTTATTTACAGCTCACAAATATCTGTTGAACGTTGCTCAATGGCTGTCTGGCAATTAGTGCCTCTCACTCACACTCTCACATAAACAAAACTCAAACAGCGACCAATGGCAACGGTTCTTCAACGAGTTAATTCTTGATCGGCTCGCAAGCTTTTGTGTATGTGTGTGGTATGCAAGCGAGGGTCGCCTTCGCTTCAGCGTGTGTGAGTGCATATGCATGTGAGTTTGTGAATATAAACACCATTTGTCTCTTTCTGCTACCTGCTCACTTACTGCAGCGAGCGCCAATCGCATCGCTACCTAACGGAAGTTCAAAGCATCACACGAATGATTCAACTAAAGGCGCTCAACCGAAAGCCGAAACGAAACAAAACGAAACGAATCGAAGGCACTTGCTTAGAGTGAGAGCGAGAGAGCATGGATTTCGCTTGATCTCGTGTACAGAGCGTCAAGCTTAACAGTTATTCCAGAGCTGTTGAAATTTGAAATCAACGAATAGAAAAGCGCGTACAGCAAAGCATTTGGATTAAGTTGCCTGAAAGATAGCGGAACGTTAAGCTGTAAATAAACATTTGATTACAAAAAAAAAAAAAAATATATATATATATAAAATGGAGAAGCAAAGCAAATAAGCTAAACACTTTGGCTATGTCAAATGAGAGGCCAGCAGACAATAATTGAAAAATCATCTTAATGGCCTTAACTAAAAGTTAACTTATTGTTATACGTCACTCTTCATTTACAAGAGATGACAACAGAATCAACTCAATATTAAATGAAATTCCTTTTCATATTTCTATTGCTTTCACACACACGCACACGCTTTACGCATACGTAATATGAAATGTAAAACGTGTGCTAAATAATTCAAATGCTAAATACAAAATGTTAAATGTGCTCAACACATTGACGCAATTATAATTATTATCATTAAACGAATAGCGAGCGAGCAACATTCAATGCTCTCTCTCTCTCTCTCTCTCACTCTCTCATTTCAAAATCAATTTGAATCGTAAATTAAGCAGCGAATTGACTTTAATGCAATGCAATAATGACATCAAATTGATTATGGACATGTGGCAAGTGAATGTTGTGGCTGTGGCTGAATCTCTATAAAGCATTATCAGAAATATTGCTGAGATATATATATATATAAATATATTAATAAATTATTATGTGAGCTGCCTTATGGCTAAAACATGTTTTTGCTCATCAAATTCAATTATAATATAAAATGTGTTTACTTAGCTAACTTTATCAGATTTAGGGCAAATTTTGAGTTTTATTATGAGTTCAGTTAATTATGAATTTATAT
The DNA here is from genome assembly GCA_030914345.1 of Drosophila koepferae. Taxonomy (NCBI): domain Eukaryota; kingdom Metazoa; phylum Arthropoda; class Insecta; order Diptera; family Drosophilidae; genus Drosophila; species Drosophila koepferae. Next base: position 12,879,344 of record JAUESR010000196.1, on the reverse strand, counting down.
AAACTGTTCTGAGCTCTACAAATTTCGACGAAACGCTTGTCTCTAGCTGCAATTAACTCTACAACAATAGCAAAGCGCAACGTATAAAAGTTAGTGTGGAAATTATTATTGTTTTGATATGGATTTCATATAAATATAAATATATATATATATATATATATATATATATATATATATATATATATATATATATATATATATATATATATACATATATACTAATATGTATATAACATGTTTTCATGCATAAATGTGTGACGCTTTTTGCTTATATATGTATATTGGCTTTGCACTATGTTCACAGAGTGGGCGTGGCTAATGAAGAAATATTTGAATCAGCTAATATAATGCTGTTTAAAGCCTACTAGCATCTTAGCCTTACAGTTACGTAGTACATTTTTTACTATCTTTCCTCTTTCACTTTGATTGAAGCTCCAAAGTTCAAGCGAACACAACTTGATCCTCAGAGTGAGTGAAATTCTGTTAGTTGTACACGACTTTAGTTGCTTTCTCTTTTTTTTTTGTTTTTGTTTTTGCTGCATTAAATTTAAATGCCGGACACACACACACACACACACACACACACGCAGTGCGCACATGCAGAGGCAAGTGCTTATGTGTAGCTCATAAAAAAAATGGCGCTTAATAGATTTTCGAACACGTGCAGGGAACATGGCCTGATTGTCAGACAAGCACACACACACACACACACACACACACACACACACACACACACACACACACACACACACACACATGCACACATTTTAGTGCCAAGCGACAGATATATGCGTGTGTGTGTGTGTGCAATATTCTGATCCCAAAATGGCCTGAAAGGCAAGTGAAGCGCATAAACAATTTATAGCCGCACCCGCAACAGCATTTAGCCAGCAACGGCAACAACAACAACAACGACAACAATACATGACATTGGCAATGCCAGCTCGTAAAAATGCAAAATGATGCAGCTGCAACAAGAGCAGCTGCAACAACAACAGCAACAACAACAACAACAACAATTCACTGCAAACTGTATTGCTTTGCAGCTGGGCGTGGCATCATCATAAACCACTTATTTGCGCTCCAAAAGCAACAATAACAACAACAGCAACAACAACAACAACAACAACATTGATAAATGCACAAACACAAGTCTTAACACACGCCTGCTGTCCGTGTGTGTGTGTGTTGGTGCATTGCAACTTTCGCTTGAGCTGTCAGCGCTGCAAAGTAGGCAACACTTTTTGTTCACTCTTTTTGGCTTATCACAACAGCTCGAACTGCATTCAATTTAAGTTTGAATTGCAAATGTGCATGCCTCTCTCTCTCTCTCTCTCTCTCTCACTCCCACTCTCTTTCTGTCTATTTGTCTTTTCTCTTCTTTTTCATTCACTTTCTCTCTCTCACTCTCACTCTCACTCTCTCTCTCTCTCTCTCTCTCTCTCTCTCACGCACATTAACTTTAAATGTATTATATACTCGAATTTCACATTTATCACGCTCAAAAACCATCTCTGCATTTTCATTGTCAATCTGATCTGAATACTAATCTGAATATTATTAGTCTATCTCTTTCTCTCTCACTCACTCACTCTCTCTCCATCTCTATCTCTATCTCTTTCGATGACTCCTTGTCTTTCCTTTCCATACGTTTTCTTTACTAACCCTGCCAATGATTCCTTCTATTTGCATCGCTATATTTCTTCTCTACGTTTGCCTATCTGGCTCTTTCTCTCTCTCTCCACCTCGCTCTATATACCTCTCTCCTCTCTCTGTCTCGCTCTGTCTCTCTTTCTCTCTCTGTCTCTCTCCCTCTCCCGTTCTACACGTATCTCTTGTTGTATCGTCCGCTAAAATTCCCATTACAGTTTGCTAAATTGCTCCCCTCTCTCTCACTCTCCAACTCTCTCTCTCTCTCCCTCTTGCTATTTACCTAACTCCATTACTCTTTCCTTGTCTCTCTTTATAGCTCTCTCTCTCTCTCCTCTCTCTCTCTCTCTCTCTCTCAATTTTGTTAATCTCCTTTTCCCTCGCTCTTTTGGCTGTTTTTCTCACCTTCCTTCACTATCTGTATCGCTTTTCCTTATTTTCTTTCCCTCTCACTTTAATTCTCTCTCCCTCTCTCTCTTGCATAGCAAATTCTTAATCCCTACCATAATTTAGACCCGCGCTACACATAGTCCATAGCTGGTCCATGGAATGCTTTTGGCCAAACTGAGTTTCCGAGTTGTTGTTGTTGCTGTTGCTGTTGCTGTTGCTGTGGCTGTGGCTGTGGCCATTGCATTAGCTGCAACTTTTGTGCATTAGTCAACAAAAACATTGCCGCAGTGACCCAAATTGTGTATGACCAACACAACAACAGCAGCAGCAGCAGCAGCAGCAGCAGCAACAGCAGCAGCAACTGTTGTTGTTGCAGCTACACTGCATTTGTGTTGCTGCTCTGTGAGAGAGAGAGGGGGCAATGTCACAGCAGTGGGGATGGGGGTGTGGGAGTGGCTCAGCTGTGGAGGCGGGCCAAGACTGTGCCACATTGGCTGGTTGCACGCAAAAAAGTAGCAACATAAAACTGACAGCAACAGAGCCAACAGGCAACAACAACTGCAACAAATTAAAACAAACGAAACAATTTATTTATGTCGTTGTCAGCAGCAGCAACAGCAACAGCAATAGCAACAGCAACAGCAACAACAGCAACAACTGCAGCCAAAACAATAAAAATTGTTCAGCAACAAATAATGCACAACATTTTTGTAACGATAAATTTATTAGCAAAGCCAGCACTGGCAAGGACAAGGACAGCAACAGCAACAACAACAACAACAGCAGCAGCAGCAATTGGTTATATAAATATTTATATATGTTTAATATATTTTTAATTGTTTTCTACTAAAAATATTATTGAAAATTATAAACAAAAAATATTATATATATTTAATTTTTTTTTATATATTTTTTTTGTAATAAAATATTTTTGAAAAATTATAAAAAAAAAAAAATTATATATTTAATTTTTTATATATTTTTTTCTAATAACAAATTTTTGAAAAATTATTTTTAAAAATACTATATATATATTTAATTTTTTTATGTATTTTTTTTCTAATACAAATTTTTTGAAAAATTAAAGAAAAATATATTATATATATTTTATTTTTTAAAAATATTTTTTTCTAATAACAAGTTTTTGAAAAATTATAAAAAAAAATATTATATATATTTTATTTGAATTTAATTTATTTTTCTACTAAAAAAGTTATTGAAAATCACAAAAAAATATGATATATATTTAATATTTTATAAATATTTTTTTTCTAATACAAAATTCTTGAAAATTATAAATAAATATTATATTTATTTTATTTTTTATATATATATTTTTCTATTAAAATAAATATTATGTATATTTATTTTAAATTTAATTAATTAAATTTTTTTTTAGTAAATATATATTTGTAGAAAGCTCCAGAGCTTCTGTATGTTCCATTATCTTTCTCGGTACTTTATATATCATAATTTTCTTCAGCATGCATTTTTTTTGCTATTTAATTTTAAATTTTTTATCTAATTTTATTTACTTAATTTTTTTTTTTAGTTATTCCTAATTATTTTTTTCTTCCTTCCAATCACACTTCTAATTTGATTATTTTTATATAGATTATAATATATATTTATTAAATTTATTAATTGCCTTCAGGCAATATAATATATATTTAGCTACAATCCTACTTTCCACTTTGACTCCTTGGAAATTAGCTAGAAAAACAGCTAAAATAGCCTATAAATAACTACATAATCTATAAAGTACTCCATCTCGAACAATCCGGAATCATTTGCTTATCAACTGAAACTGCTTCAATTTCTCAATTATGAACTATTTTAATGCATCTGCATTAGCATTATCGTTGCAGTCAAATGAACTTTTTGTCATGAACACAACTTTTTAGAGATTCTCCAAGTTTGGCAATAGTCGTTAAAGTACACGCTCAAGTACACTTCAGTTCTCTCACACAGATTGAATAACAACACACGAAATTGACTTCATTCCTGTTGTGCTGCTGCTGCTGCTGCTGCTTCTTCTCTTCTCTCTTTTCCTCTTCATGCTTGGCCATAGTTGGCATAATTGAAACATTTCTCATTGCACAATTAAAAGTCTAATTAAAATACTTTGCTTTAGATAACTTGCACAGCAAAATATTTCACAAATATTTCCAAACATTCCAAACGCCCAATGCCGCCAGAGGGCGCTGCAGCGCTTTGCCATAAAACGCCACCAGAGCTAAGGCGTTTATGGCAAGCATTTTATAGCAAGCTTTCATCTAGACTTGCACGCTTTGCACGCTCTTTTTATAGCGCAGCATGTGCTCAAAGCTTTTAGCCATAATCTCTACACTCGCCAGTTGCAAATTTGAAATTGTCAACATTGGCAAAAGCTTTTGTGTGGAGACTGAATTTTTGTTGTTGCATTTTTCATGATATTTATTTTGTGAATTTAGTTTCAAGATTTTTTTTTTAATTTGTTCTATTATATACTAAAAAATTGCTATAAGTTATATACGAAATAATCTAAATAAAATTATAAATAATTAATTATATTTAATATGATAAATCAACATTATATTTAAGCTTATATTTCATTAATTATAATAAATTAATTTATTAATTAATAATTTAATTAATTTATTAATTAAAGCTTTATGAAATATGTCGTAGCACGTATATAACGTGCTCTGATATTGTTAGAGTAGATATCGAGGCTGTTTCCCAAGTTGGCAGCACGCTTCCTGATAAACTCACATTGGCAATGGTTAGAGTGAGACAAATATAGCTGCTGCTGCACGTAGTTCCTGTTGTTGCTAAGAGAGACCGAGTTGGCAGGTCTGGATGATGACTTGAAGATGTTGTTATATTGAGAAACTTCGAGAAGTTGAGAGAACCATGCAGGGAATTCGTGATATAGCGTGGTGATTTATTATGAAATCTATAGAAACAGACCAATCCCCGTCAAGTACATCATTTTGTTTATAGAATTTCTTTAGCATTTGACGTGAGCCCTTACATACATCTCGCCTCAGGCCTTTCACACAGCTGGCCTTCTTTCATATAGTTGAGAGAGAACTGAATCTGTAGATTTTATAGACACTGTGAGCAACGCATTCTTATATAAATATAGGGAGAACCCAGAAGTCTCTTCATGAGAAAACTGAGTTTCTTCAGCTGCATGTAATGGGCATTATGAGGCTCGATAGTCTCATAGGAGATGTACCATGATAATCTCACATATACATATATACATATACATTGATATGAGATCTACCATGATAGTCTCATGTATACATGAGATTTACCACGCCTCCTGCTGCTCCGTTTCGTGCAGGTTGAGAAGAGGAGCATCAGGTTACCTCACCTAGCCACCACTTGGTGCTGATCCCATGTCATTGACAGACTTTAATATATGCATGTATGTATGTATGTATGGCGGCGAGTGGTTGTGGCCAGCTGATGGATTCAGTTGCCCTTGGCTTGCCACATATGTACATATTCTGTTGCATGTGGCCCGAATGAGCGTCGATTCATCACGTTCGAAGCGAACGACATATTCACCTAAGGGAAATTTCCATATGGCAGAGGGAGCGCGAGTCATTGGTAAAGTGGCTAAATAGGCGCGCCACAAACACAATAACAATAACAATCATAATCATAATAATATTCATAATATTCATAATATTAATAATAATAACAATAATGATAATGTTCAGAGTCTGGGAAGTACGTTTGCTGCCCATAAATCAAACAACGACGCGTCGCTGCGTTAATTGTTAATAAAAGCAAAAACAAAAACGCAATGCGCTGATGCCCCCCCCTAGCCCCAACTACTCCACCATCTGTCACCCTATACATACTATATATATGTATATATATATATATATATGTAGATTTGTATATATTTGTTTGTGCCGCTCGCTGTGCGGGTTATGGCTGGCACATCCTTTTGTTGCATCCGAGCGCCGGAAGGACATTGTTTGCTCAACGCCCCAAGCATTGTCAATAAATTGTATGTGAGATTTATTGTCTCTGCCGCTAGAGAAATGGCCCCGAAACAGAGCAGCACACTGCGCTACACTAGCCGACTAGCTGCGCCCGGACCCGGACCCCGGACCCGGCCCCGGACCCGGGCCTCTATCAATTGTTATTCCTTGTCGCTGCGGTCGCTAACTCCTGTTGTGGCCGCCCATTCACAGGGCCAACAATTTCCAATTAAAGAACGACACAGCGCAACGTTGAGAGAGAGAGAGAGAGGGAGAGAGGGAGATAGGGAGAGAGAGACAGAGAGTGAGTGAGTGAGTGAGCGATGTCATTCGGATAGTACTAAGCTCGAAATGGAATGAGACGTCAGCGGATAAAGTCAAATGTCATGACATTGCACACGATATGGAATTGAAACAGCGACGGGGAATGAAATGAAATGAGACTGAGCTAAACTGCATAAAGTGGGTTAAGAATCATGAAACAGAGTGATATGGTCTGCAAAAGTGTGTATAGATATAGGAAAAGTCGAAACGAGCTGAAACAAAATGGAATGAAACAGAGTAAAATTGAAGGCAAGAACTCGCAATAGCAGATTTTAAGTGTGGAATGCAGAAAACAATCAGATTCCCGATAAAAATAATAATAAACATGAAACAAAGCGGAATGGAACATAGAGAAATATATGTGTGACATATTAGGAAATTAATTAAAATGGTATAAAATGGAATGCTAATAAATGCAAATAAATAGAACACAAATTAAAAGAGGGAACGAAATGGAATGGAACACATTGTTGAGTTTATATAATTTGCTTGACTGTGGATAAATGAAATAAGCAGAAATATTGAAGCAATTTGCAATTGTAACGACAATGTGGAACATAACGGAATGGAACACTATATAAAAAGAAAAGAAAAAAAACAATACAATAAATAAAGAGAATAGTAACAAATTCAAATTTGTAATTATAGCAAAATATTATTAGCTTGGAATGGATCATATATCCATGAATAAACAAAGCGAATGTGTAGCGAAGCGTTGCCCAATTTTCTGCCCTGTTACCTTTAAACTAGCAGATGTCAAAAATACAGACAGAGAATCAACAAAAATTCGCAAGTATTTCAAGTATTGCAGGCAAAAAACAATTGGGAATGAAACAGCTGGTTCATTTCGGGAATACTTGGAAAGGAATACAATAAAATACAAATTAGATATGCTAAAGAGAAATACAATTTCAATACATGTTAAGCTATTGTCAAGCAGTCGGCGAGCATAACATTTCAGCAGCGTTGCCAGACTTGCAAGTTTTTTTTTACTTTTTTTCTTTATAGCAATTAAGATTCGACAGCATTCTGAGATCGACAAATTGCACTTGTATTTAACAGCATTCACAAGTGAAACATGTCGCTCAAATGGGCGACAATAAACACTCAATCGTGTGACGCGTTGAGCAGTCACGTAGTTATCGATAATTAATGTAATCACAATCGATAACACATGCCCATTAGCATAAAATTAGCAGCACAAAGGAAACGACATTCAAATGAAATATGAGCCAAGAACTTTGATGTGACAACAACTCTGTCTCACTCTGCCTCTCTCGCTCTCTCTCTCTCTCTCTCTCTCTCTCTGTGTGTGTGCGATGAGCGGGTTGGGGTGTTGCTTTGTAAGGGTTGCTATACTTAACGGCACAGTTGACTAACTGGCTTATTAACGAAAGCTAATCGAATGTAAAAACTAATGCAATAAAATATGAAGAATTTATAGACGGTAGATCTGGCATATAGTTATATATATACATATAAATATATGCAAGTTTATATATCAACTGAACTATATAGAAATATAGAGTCTTTAGTTCTTCTCTGGCTCAAGTAAAAAAAGAAAAGAATAAGGTTTAACTGTATACTTAGAGCTCTTACCTATATATATCATCAAATATTCAATAGTTTTTCCTTTTGCCCAGATGAACTAGTCTTATGAGAATAAGTCTCTTAGCCTTAAGCATTCATTGCCCAGCCTTTGAACTGAACTAGTTCAACTAGTTCATTGCTGAGACTGTTTCAGCTGCCCAGCGCGCTTAGTCTTTGAGCTAATGGTATTGAATTCAGGATATTCAATATTCGACATGCTAAAAATAGAGTTTTTCTCCTCTCTTTATGCTTATTTTTGTATACACCTGAATTTTTTTCTTCTTCTTTTTTTTTGAGATTTTTCTGTTTGAGTTTCGGGTTGCAACTGAGGCGGCTTGTGTTGCCTCCAGTTGTTGGCTTCCAGTTGTTGCACAAACTTGTACAACATGAAAATGACAAGCCTGGGAAATAGGCTAAAGCCAAAACACACACACACACAGTGAGAGCGAGAGAGATAGGGAGAGAGGGAGCGGGAGCTGGGCAAATGATGCCAGAAGGCAGGCAAAAACTCGCAAGCAGCAGGGCAAAGATTTTTAGGCTAGGGGTAGAGTCAGGGCAGGCTCATTAACTTGGCATTGTATACAAAATGTGTCGCTTGGCATTTCCATTTAGGCACACACACACACACACACACATATATATATATATATAAAGAGAGGGAGCATCACGTGTGTGTTTGCGACTTTCAATTGCGTTGCAATTACTTCTAGTTTCTATCTAGATACGAGTCTATATACATAAAGATACATATACACATACATATGCATATATCAACTCGTATATGTTGCCAACTTTTTTTTTTTTTGATTTGATTGCCGCCTCTTTGGCATGAATTGAGAAAACTTTTGCCGCCCGTCACACAGGGGCCAGCAAACCTCACCAAAAATACCAAAGAGCAGAGCAAAGATGGGAAAGAGACGCGCAAAAACTTTACTAATTAGAAATAATGCAGCCAACATACAACAGTTAATCGCAGTAATACGCATATAAGATCCGAGTACTTTAATCCTTAATGTGTGCTTGACTAAGATATATACATACATAAATACATATACATATGTATATATAGCCAGAGCCAAAGTGAAACAACAAACATTAGCATTTGGCACTCGGCACTTGCAGCGATTAGACAAGTTGAAGAACTACATGAAAGTATCTCCATCTCTATCTCTATCTCTATCTCTATCTCTATCTCTATCTCTATCTCTATCTCTATCTCTATCTCTATCTCTATCTCTATCTCTATCTCTATCTCTATCTCTATCTCTATCTCTATCTCTATCTCTATCTCTATCTCTATCTCTATCTCTATCTCTATCTCTATCTCTATCTCTATCTCTATCTCTATCTCTATCTCTATCTCTATCTCTATCTCTATCTCTATCTCTATCTCTATCTCTATCTATCTCTATCTCTATCTCTATCTCTATCTCTATCTCTATCTCTATCTCTATCTCTATCTCTATCTCTATCTCTATCTCTATCTCTATCTCTATCTCTATCTCTATCTCTATCTCTATCTCTATCTCTATCTCTATCTCTATCTCTATCTCTATCTCTATCTCTATCTCTATCTCTATCTCTATCTCTATCTCTATCTCTATCTCTATCTCTATCTCTATCTCTATCTCTATCTCTATCTCTATCTCTATCTCTATATCTATCTCTATCTCATTTCATCATCTTCAATACATTAAGAAGAATATTTCACACCCAAGGCTGTTTTAGGCTTTCAACTCCAATAGATTTCTATTGTGCAATCGACATTTTTGTTGGTTGTTTTGCATTATTCGCAAATTTCCATTTGCCTGCGCGAATGCAGATAAAAATTTGCACGATTTTTCAACTTTTCTTTTCTATTTTTCTTTTGTCGTTCACACGGGCCGAAAAACATTTTTCATATGCAACGAAATGCGGCAGCTGCGGGCGCCGGCATGGCCTAGACCACAGACACACACGCACACACACACACACAGGCACACACATACATATACACGGGAGTGCCAAGAGCGTGAAAATAATTCGCATGGCGCGGCAGTAAATCACGAGGCCTAAAATGCAATTAGACGCATTAGCGTCCCGTTCCGTTTCGCCCCATGTAGTTCCCATGCCGTTCCGTTCCACCGCCAGGAAATGGCGAATGGGCCCCAAGTTGACGCGTCCAGGCAAATGCGCACAGTAGAATCTAGGCAAGTCAATAATAATATATGCATAAATTAGATGACAAAGAGAAATAAATAAATGGAAAAGAAAATGGCAAGAAGAAGAGCGGGCAAGAAAATATTCCAATTTGTGGTTTAATTAAATCACACAAAATGTCAATCAGCAGCAGACGAAAGACCAAACGGAAATCCAGCTACAAATAACGCCATCTAATTAGTGGCCAAAAATAATACAAATACACACACACACACACACACATACGTACGTACATCTCTCTCTGTGTGTGTGTGTGTGTGTGTGTGTATTAAGAAGTCGAAAGTAGGCTGAAATGGAGATTTGTTTGGCATTTGCATTTGATTTGCTCGCAAATTGAAAAATGTGCCGCTCGATGCCAAACGAAAAGCAATCAAATTACTACGTAGCGAGCAGACGTACATATATAAAATAAAATAATAATAAATAAAAAAAAAAAAAAAAAAAGCAGCCAAGCTTCAGAGAAGTTCGAGGCAGACGCACGCACATAAGCGAGCATCAAATATTTATGCCACTCGCAGCGAAAAACGAAATTCCCAAACGCAACGGGCTTCAAGCTCTCTCTCTCTCTCTCTCTCTCTCTCTCTCTCTCTCTCTCTCTATGTATATGTGTGCGTGTGTTGTGCGGTTTAGCTGGGGGGGTCAGCAGGTGTCGGTCATTCGATACGCATTTAGTCAGCCAGCAAATTAGCTAACCAATTGCCAACGACAAGCGATGGGAGCACGGAACTGAACTGAACGCCATTCCCATCGCCATTTCTGTGCGCAACGGGATGCCCAAATGCACACGTCCTGCGGCTCGACGAATAGTCCATAAATTAAACAGAGCTGGCCATGCAGCAGATAGACATACCACATATATAATACATGCATGCATACATACATGTGTATAGCTATAGTATATAGCTATAGTAAATACGCATTCAACGCTTATCCAGTTGTTGTCGAAACCAAATAACCAAATCATTTATTAAATACAAATTAGTTAAATGCATTCAAAAATTGTGCATACAAATGTGAATCGGATGTGAGAGCCTTTTTAGTGAGACGTGCGTAAACTGTACTTTCAATTGTATTTCAATTGCTCTAAATATCTATATATGATGTAACTAACATCATTTCTGGTCGAGCAACAAAATGATTGAGTAGAGTAAAAATATATACATATTAGAGACCAATTAAATGGGGAATATAAATATTATAGTTTAAGAGACTAAGAGCTAATTAATAAGAGAATATCACTATTAGATAGTAAGATTTCAAGTAAATATCATTGCTATTCGAAGCAATTCAGTTCACTCAATCATCAAGTAGTTCACTCAGCGAAGAGCTTGAGTTTGAGCTTGAAATTGAGAGCACGCAATTGCAGCTCAACTCAACTTTCTAATGCAGATGTTTAGGTAGCAAGCAGTGCACGTAAATAACGCTTGACCATTCGAGGATGCTTGCTAATAAGTGTCTCTCACTCACACTTACAGAGAAAATTCAGAGAGCAAGCGAGCGACTGTTCGTTAACGAGCGACTGTTGGTTAACGAGCGACTGTTCGTTAACGAGCTCGTTCGCGATCGACTCGCAATCGTTTTTTTTTTCGTTTTTTTCCCCCCTTTTTTTTGAGTGAAACGAAGCTACACGAATTTTGCGTGTATGCATTGGTATGTGTGCGAGCGCTGCGTTCGCAAATGGAGTGCGTGCATGTGAATGTGAAGACCGTTTGCATATACTACTTCTTCTGCTAACCTGCTCGCTTACTCTCATTGCGCGAACATCAATCGTCTCGCTACCTAAACAAAGTTCGTAAAGAGAGCATAGCACGAATAGTTGAGCACAAGGCGCTTAGTAGAAAACCAAAACGAAAAGAACCGTAATCTCTTGCACAGAGCGAGAGCGAGTATTGAGTATTTTAGTTGATATCGCGAATAGAGCAAGAGTAAGCAAGAGCAGCTCTTATTTGCGAGCTATGGTTGCAAGTAAACCGCCACTTTAGCAGAGTCTGTCTCTTTCGCTCAGCTAGCTGCCATACGTAAGCAAAAAAGTCAAGAGAGCTATGCACATTCTAGTCCACGTACATATATACATTTTTTACATTTCTATGTATTTTCGCATCATTTAAATTTTTACCTAAATATGTTTTATGCTCTCTCCATTGCTCTCCCACCTCTCCCCCTTGTGCATTTCAGTTGTGCGCTGCAACTCGCAAACGTTTCAAGTGCATCCACTTCAGTGTTTAGCTCTTGAGCTCAACCATTAAATGCGAACTGTTGGGCAGCCCTTTTAAATGCCATGGAATTCAATTATCGGTTTTGGCGGTTAACCAAACAACCAACCAAAGCCAAAGCCAAATCCATAGCCAAAGCCAAACCGGACTCGAGCTGGACATTTATTGAAGGGACCCGGGCAGCGGGCAGCTGTTGGCCATGGCGCGGCCATTGCAAATTGAAGGGCAATAAATATTCTCAGAGACTGTCTGTCTATCTACGTGTGTGTGTGTGTGTGTGTGTGTGTGTGTGTGTGTGTGTGTGTGTGTGTGTGTGTGTGTGTGGCTGTCTCTCTCTCACTCTCTCCTACTGTGTGTGTGGAATTTGCAACATTTATATTAATCATACGCAACGTGTGACGCTTTAAACGGTTTTAGCTTTAAAGTGCAAGTCTGGAAAATTGACAGACCGTGCGCTTAATCTGCACTGGTTTAGCAAGTGAAAAGTCTATATTGGTTTTGAGCAATATGTATATGTCTAGTTATAGATACTAAAAACTTTACTTAAAGACGAGAACTCAGATGACAGATGATATTGGAAGTATCTCAGTACCATATGTATATATATGCATTCATTTGCTTGGTAAAATCTTGCTGGTATATAGTATACAAAGTATAGTCGTATACTTAGTTGAGTATTTCTCGTCTTATATTTAAGCTCAAGAATAACTAGCTTTTACATAGCTGACACGCGACGATAGAGTGTGCTGCAATCGGCTATGATCACCTGTAAAATTCATATTTATTTTACTTGCTGCCTCAGAATTTGTTTTACGCTTTGTTAAAGCTGTGTATTTATGTATGCTATTCTATTACCCATGGACAGCAAGTGCAACCAAATGGGGTATATGTTGTTTGTAGTGCAGCAGAGTATAATGAGCGTAGTGAAATGAAATGAAATGAACAAAGTGAAAGCAACTATGTTTATGCCATTCTCTTAGCGCTGCACCTAAAGCTCAGCCTAAGACTAAGTTTTAATAGCTCTTGAGCTCACTTTTAGTTAAGGCAAAGATCTTTCAATCTTTCGATACAAATTTCAGTTCAAGTATTACGGGAAATATATAAATGTCAAAGATCTTTTTACTTAAAGTGAAGTCTTTGCTATGAGTCTATGCAAATATAGCTCGCTCAATATCTCTCAGGCTAATTGTAAAGGTTTTCCTTACAATACATCTATCTCTCTCTCTCTCTCTCGCTCTCTCTCTCTCTCTCTCTCTCTCTCTCTCTCTCTCTCTCTCTCTCTCTCTCTCTCTCTCTCTCTCTCTCTCTGGCTCGCTCTTCCAAGCTATAAACAACGGGAAAACCACATAGATTCTAGAAAGCTTGAGTTCAATGTTCTCCATTACATGACAGGGTAACTGCTAGTCGTATATGCTGCACTCGCATCTCGCAGTGTCGCCGCTGCTTTGTTTGACCAAATGCAAATTCAAGTGTGCGCATAAATCCAAAAGACCGCACTACAAAAATGAAAAACGAGCCTCGCGCACAAAGGTTTCCGATGCCAGATAGGGGCAGTCCAGTCCAGGCGGGGGCAGTCGAGGCGTGGCAGCTGATGGGATGCAATTGGAGGGCGGTTGGATGTGATTGTATGGCAATGACTGCGCTTTGTGGTTTATTTACAAATGAACAAAAAAAGGGGGGGAAAAAAACGAGCAACAGCAAAGAGAAAATAAATAAATATATACGCTATATATATTTACTTATATATATATATATATATATATATATATCATTTTGATATTCCGAATGCTTTATTGCATCAACTGAAGTTGAAAATTGTGCAAAAGTTGCAATTGCAGCAGCGGTTTGCTGAGGGGGCGTGGCAGAGCGAGAGCGAGAGAGAGAGAGAGAGAGAGAGAGAGCGCAGCTCAGGCAACGGCAACAATTTGTTGTAATTACATTTTGCAGACGAATATATATGCATATATATACTTATATGTATATATCTATATACATATATATATATGTCTCTGTATGGCTAGCCCCTTTCATCGGCTCCTTTTGCATCATTAGAGCCGGCTGCATGTGCAGCTAATGAGACGGCCCAAACTACAAATGGAGCCAACAGCTACTGGACACAGTCAGGCAAATTAAAAACAAAAGAACAACAACAACAACAACAACAACAACTAAAACAAACAGCAAACAGCAAACAAATAGGCAAAAGCCACAACGATGAGAACAGCCGAACGGCAATTTCATTTTGAAGTTTTCGTCTCAAGTGGCGCCCCAATGGAGCTGGAGCTGGAGTTGGCCAGGCTGCAGGCTGCAGGCTGCTTTCAGCTTCAGTTCAGCATTTCAAATCCATCCGTGGCTCCATTCACGAATGACTAATGGATTGAAGCAGTCTAGTGCTGCGCTGCCAGTCGCTGCGGTTAGCCATTCGTTTGGGCTCTTTAAAGTGCGATTGCCAAGCCAAGCCAAACGCAAAGCAAACTTCAAGCAGAACCCCTACCTGTCACTGAAACACCCCCTCCACCACCCCCACCCCTCCCACTCATCAAAAACACAATCAATTGAAATGAACCAGCTGCAGCAGCTCTTTAATGTTCCGTCCAGTTGAGTCAACAGCAAAAAAATTATTTAGCTTTTGCCTCGACAGGAATCGACAAAAGTGCTGAAATTTCCTGCTTAACGCAATCCCCAAACGCAATCCACTTAGTTTCCAAAACTTTTTTTAAGCCCCAACAACAGAAAGAGTGTGCGAGGGAGAGAGAGAGAGAGAGCGAGTATAAAATTAAAGCTCATAGAAATGCAAAGCGTAATTAGATTAGTCCAAATGTGAACAGAATTTCATGTTCGTTGACGCTTTGCTCTCTAAGCTGCAATGCGATTTTCACCAACTGTTGGAGGGGGCGACATTGGACTGCAGCCAATCTGGCAACGTTGCACATAGGATTCACACATCTGAGAGTGTACAGCGTGTGAAGCTTCGGAATCTCAAGTTTTGTTTCATTTATTGATAAGCTAAAAACTCGGCAATCTGGCAACGCTTAAAATGCATGCCACAGAAATGGCAACACCTTTTTATATATCTGCATATATCGACGAGAACAATGATGTGCACTAAATTGACCACCTTAGCAGACAAGCATCTGGCAGCACCAAGGCTGGTAACACCAAAACTGACAACTTCATGTAAATGAAAAAAAAGTCCTAATGATTCAGTTTACGAGTATATTACTAATCATTGGAAGACAAATTCTAGAAATGCATAAAAGGTGGCAACTCCAGGTCTGGCAACGCCAAATCTAATAACAAAAAACATGGCAGCTGATCACGAGTTCAAAACCACGGTCAATAGTTGTCAAATGGCTAGCCAGAAACCAATTCGTACACTAAACAGAAGTGGCAACGCCACATTCAACAATACTGAATTTGTCTACACAATGTCTGGCAACGCCAGAGCAATACTTATAAATTCGTTACCCAAAAAGTCAATTCGGATAGTAAAACAAGTGGCAATGCCATATACAAATGTATTCTCAAAGTCTGGCAACTCTGCATCGAAACACATAATGTCTGGCAACTCCAATTCAAGCTATGCACAGAATAATGGCAGGGCAAAGATGAGCTTTCAAACTCCATAGACTAAACAACACCTCGTAATACGACATCGATTGCTCTTGTCAGCCTCTCGCCAAGGTTGCCACCCTTGTCAAATTTCCTGTCAAAGCAAACCCAAAGCTCTTCACTGCACCACGCACAACTGAACAGCATTTGTTATTTGTAAAAAAATGACAAATAATTTCTGCATTCTACGCCAACAACAACAACAAATAAATAGAATAAAAGCAATAAAAAAACAAAATTAAACTAATTTGCACATAACAATTGCTTCATTATTATGCAAGAGGACAGAAATTGTATTCAGAATTTGTAATGCTATCTCCACATTAACTATGGACCACAATGCAAAGCACTTTTTTATGAGCTGTTAAGCAGGCGGAAAAGCCTACAGGGTATGCCGAGTGCGTGTCGCAATGAATGAGAGAAATATTTATAAATTTATTTCAAAATTTTTTAAAATTAATTTTATAATTTATATAATTAATTAATAATTTTTATTAATTTATATACAAAAAATATTACAAATATATTTCAAGTAAAGGATATCTTCTGGTCTGTCATTTGTTGAGATTTGTGAATGCCAGCTAATTGCAGATTCGTTTCTTTATTTTATTTATTTATTTATTTATTTATTTATTAATTCATTCATTCATTCATTTATTTATTTATTTATTTATTTATTTATTTATTTATTTATTTATTTATTAATTTATTTATTTATTTATTTATTTATTTATTTATTTATTTGTTTGTTTGTTTGTTTATTTATTTATTTATTTATTTATTTATTTATTTATTTATTTATTTATTTATTTATTTTATATTATTATTATTATTATTTATTTCTTTTTTTTAAGCAAAAGCGAATTTTTAAATAATAATA